>JBBPLF010000476.1:0-24355 GCA_038089615.1 Aureoboletus auriporus
CCGTCACTGGAATTGGAACTAGTCAGGCAGTGGCGTTACGGGTGCTTTATTTCAGTCGATTCATGTCTGGGTTCGGTCTAGGCATGTCCACCCCTTTGATCCCTTCATATCTGTCAGAGTGTATGCCAAAGGAGATCCGTGGCCGTTGCACGGGTTTCATCCAGGCCTCAAATAACATCGGTATCATGCTTAGTTGTGAGTATTTATTTGATTGTTTAATTCTGTCACCTGACTGTACAAGTTTGGGTCAATTACAGTTCATCCATCAATCTCTCTTTCGGACAAATGCAATGGCGAATGCCGTTCTCGGTTCAGATACTTCCTGGGGTCTTATTTGTGCTCTTTATGGCCCTTCAACCAGAATCACCAAGATGGTTGGTCGAAAAACAGCGCTATGAGGAAGCAGTAAAGAGTCTTGCATACACAACGAGAGCGTCCGTCGACGACAAAGGCGTTGTAGCGATTCTTGAGGAGATCAAAGCAGATCTTGCTGGAAAGCAAAAGACGTCGATCTGGAAGCAGTTCCGGATGATGGGCGAGTCAAGGACTACGGCTCTGCGAGCTTTCATCCCTTCACTCATCATGTTGTTCCAGCAATGGAATGGCACAAACGCCATCAACTATTTTAGCCCGGAAATCTTCGCATCATTGGGTATCACCGGGACCAACTCTGGGCTTTTTGCTACCGGCATCTATGGTGTCATCAAAGTGGTCGCGATTACGCTTACTGTCCTCTTTGCAGTGGAGCGGATAGGAAGAAAGAACTGCCTTTTCATTGGTGGGATGGGGCAGGGGTTCATGATGTTCTGGATCGCGGGATATACTGCAATTCACCCTCAGACAAGACTCGTCCCTGCGAGTTACGTTTCGATCGTCGCGGTCTATCTTTACGCTATCTTCTACTCCTTCGGGTGGGGACCCATCCCATGGGTAGTCTCTGGGGAAGTTGCACCCAATCATGTACGAACTGCCGCTATGTCCCTTGCCGTTGGATTGAACTGGTTGTTCGCATTCACGATCACACGCGTGACGCCCAACTTGCTCGATGAGATCAAGTATGGGACATTTCTGCTGTTTGGTACGTGGTGCATGCTCATGTCGGTGTGGGTATACTTTTGTTTGCCGGAGACGAAGGGGTATGCGTTGGAGGATATTCGGTTTTTGTTTGAGAAGGACATGATGGTGAGAGCGTTGGAAGATGCCCCCGGTGGTCGCATCTTCTTGGGTGGTCGGCGATCGACGCCAGTTGCGGATATGAAGGCCATGCCAAGACCTTTGGAAGAAAAAGCAGTGGTAGCAGAATGTATGCACTAAACCCGCACGTCTTTTTGGCAAATTTGCATGAATTCACTGATCGTCGTCCGCGTTCATCTAAACTCATCATCTAAAGTACCAATGTTGCAATTGTGCATCATAGGTTTATATCGTGAACTTGTTCACTCGGACCCGGAGTCACTCAGGCTGCCAGTGGCGGAACATTGAACCCTCAGGCCTCAGGAAGCGACCCGATAATTGATTTACCACTGGCATCGACACCAAGGACAAACAGTTCGGAGCGGCAACGGGGATTGCCTATTGACACAATTGATTACATAACATCGGATCTGGACGTCGAACTTCGTCGGACTCTGAATCGGTATAAAGTTCACTGGCAATCATGACACGTTCAAGTCGTCTATAATCTACTACTTACCAGGTGCCATAATTCCTCCAAGTCTGTGTTACCGTGGCATTCCTCACTGGCAGCTCCACAAGTGTCGAATCGAATCTCGATATCTCTAATATTCTTCGCTCCATTGATAAAGATGAAACATCAGTTTGTGAGATGGCAGTTGGAAGCTCACTTGCCAGCGCGCCGTGGTCCCTGGTGAACGTTTCGCAGGAAGCCGGGTGAATGGAGATTCTAGGAATATTGTTTGAGTATTCCGTTCCTTGCCGATAAGTTAACGTTCAAACTATATTATAGTATTCGACTTACCTGAGTGACCTAGATCTGGCTGCCTTGTTCAAGTTTGTGCTGTCAATTGCAAGGCTGCAAGAATTCACGCCGTGACGGTGGCGGGGTCTCAGGATCTCAGGCTGTCAGTCTTCCATCGAGAACCTAAGATGGTGTTGTCTGAAACTCGGAGGAGCAGGTGGGGCCTGCCAAGGCCCTGCCGGGCGGACCGGGCCATGAATGCATGACTGACCGAAATATTATATGTCGCGGAACTCTAGAATCCGAGTCGGGCCCGGGGCTAGTAGCACTGACACTATTTGCTCGAGAGGTTGCAGTTACTATCCGAGTCGTCATCATCTCAACCTAGACCTATTCATCCCATATTCGCGATGACACTTCGGCCGTCCTCCGTCTGCGTTCTTTCGCATCTGTTTCATATCATATAGCGCTCATATATGAAACCGGTGCAAGAATGCACGAGTCTTTTTTTTGCCCTCAATACCTCAATCCACGATGCGTTATCAGGTAGCATTCCAGAACTTGTCTCGAAACCGCAATGCCTATGGACTTGCACTGTCTACAGCCATGGGCTCTATATTCTTCGGCTGGGATATTGGGATGATTGGGGGGATTCTGTCACTCCCTTCGTTTCGGGAATACTTTGGGATCAACCATCTGTCTGGGAGCGCGCAGGCCAACCTGAATGGTAACATCGTTTCAATTCTTCAAGCCGGCTGTTTGTGAGTCATCTCCACCCCTTCTCTCCGTGCTGGAACTCATTGACTTGTTAGCTTCGGGTCATTATCCACTGGGTATATTTCTAGTCGCTTTGGTCGCAAGAAACCTCTCTTGGTTGCCGGATTCATCTACATCATTGGGAGCACCATACAGTCTGTTTCTGGAATCGGAACCAGTCAGGCAGTGGCGTTGCAGGTGCTCCATTTCAGTCGATTCCTGGGTGGTTTTGGTTTAGGAATGTCGACTGCCCTCATTCCTTCGTATCTGTCAGAGTGTATGCCGAAGGAGATTCGTGGCCGTTGTTCTGGTCTTATCCAGGTATTGAATAACGTCGGCATCATGCTTAGCTGTGAGTATGATATTTATTCACTAATACGGCGACCTAACTCTAGCAGTTTGGGTAAACTACAGCTCATCCATCCATCTCCCATTTGGACAAATGCAATGGCGAATGCCGTTTGTAATCCAGATACTTCCTGGGGTCTTATTTGTGCTCTTCATGCTTCCCCAACCGGAATCACCAAGATGGTTGGTCGAAAAACAACACTACGACGAAGCGGCAAAGTGCCTAGCATACACAACAAGAACATCCGTCGACGATGAAACTGTCATAGCGACTCTTGAGGAGATCAAGGCAGATCTTGCTGGAAAACAAAGGACGTCGACCTGGAAGCAGTTCCGGATGATGGGCGAGTCGAGGACTACGGCTCTACGAGCTTTCATCCCTTCACTCGTTATGTTTTTCCAGCAATGGAATGGCACGAACGCTATCAATTATTTTAGCCCGCAGATTTTCGCATCATTGGGTATCACCGGGATCAACTCGGGGCTCTTCGCTACCGGCATATACGGTGTCGTGAAAATGGTCACAGCTGCGACTACTGTTCTTTTTGCAGTGGAATGGACGGGAAGAAAGAACTGCCTTCTCATTGGGGGAACGGGCCAAGCATTGATGATGTTCTGGATCGCAGGATACACTGCACTCCATCCCCAGAGAACGATTATCCCTGCAAGTTACGTTTCCATCGCCGCCGTCTATCTTTACGCCGTCTTCTTCTGCATCGGGTGGGGACCCATCCCGTGGGTGCTCGCTGGGGAAGTTGCACCTAATCACGTACGGGCGGCCGCCATGTCCCTTGCCATTGGAGTGAACTGGTTGTTTTCATTCACGATCTCACGCGTGACGCCGAACCTGCTAGATGAAATTAAATACGGGACGTTTTTGCTGTTTGGCACATGGTGCATGATCATGTCGATGTGGGTATACTTTTGTTTGCCGGAGACGAAGGGGTATGCGTTGGAGGATATCCGGTTTTTGTTTGAGAAGGACGTGATGGTGAGAGCGTTGGAAGATGCCCCTGGTGGTCGAATCTTCTTGGGTGGTCGCAGATCGACGCCTGTTCCGGATATGAAAGCTGTACCAGGATATTTGGAAGAAAAGTGGTAGCAATTTAAAGTTTGTGTACTAACCATGGCCCGATAATATCTAATAGTATCCGTCAGGTTCAGGCTATCCGAACTTGCTAACAACAACATTGACAGCCTCCGCGCTCGACGACGACACGCTCCGCCGAGACTTGGAAGCTTGAATGATCACATCAATGAGCTGGAATTGAGCCGGACAGGAATCCATGACACACATGCTGTTTTACTACAGTAGGGTCACAGGATGACGCTAGGGACCTCTCTCTAGTCACCCACTGGCATCTACGACTTTGCGATGGGCTATACTCAACCTGAAGTAACGAAACCCGCCTCTCACGCACACGGTCGTCGTACTACTCTCCTGAGTCTTGACAAACATTTGCTAGTTATCATGATCACACCGATATCTTCACTAAGATGAAAAAATGTCCGATCATAAGCTCCTGGCGTTGGCCGCTCGGCCCGTCGGTTGAAGTACTGATCATTATTGATCTCATGAGATCAAAATACATCGTGTGAATTACGTTCAAGTTGTGCGATCAAACCCTGAGGATAAGTTGGAACTCTTTATCATGACTAAAATGTTTATCAAATGTTCAATCGACAAGTACTTCTCGAGTCCGTTGCATGTACTGTATACAGTTCTCGAAGGTGGGTGATTCAATTGGCACCGCCAGCTTGATCCATTATGCACAATTAATATTAGAATATAATATACATCCGGCTATCAACATTGCATCACACTTTTCACGACAACGACAATCACTCACTCGACGTATTATTCTATCAGTATCGCCTTCCCCGTTTTTCCCCGTGTGCTCTTAGGCATAAAGCCTTGTTTTCGATGAAACAGCCTACAGGCTCAATCCCTTCTCGTTTCCAACGTCGCGGTGTAACAAGCTTTTGAGATGGTCAACCTCACCATTCTCGCTGGCGGTTACAGTGCCTACATCACTTCGTATTTGTTCAATACTGATGACCATTCCTTGACGTACGTCGCCCAGTCCTCGACGGCTGGCAATCCGTCGTGGATTACTTCTCATCCAACGAATAAAAGTATCTTATAGTATGTTGTGTCTCTTGTTTTTCTTGCCCGTGACGATTTGACTGCTTTCCTCCAGCGCGACCAACGAAAATAGCCCAAACGGAACTCTTCAATCTTTCACCGTTGGTTCCCATGGTGCCCTTACTATGGTGGATACAATCTACACTGGGAGCGTTCCCGCTTACTGTGCTGGTCTGCCCATAGGAGAGGTTGGAGTCGCTAACGTACGTATATTCCCAATTTTTTTAGCAACACCATTGACCACCACACAGTTTGGCTCTTTTGACGCACGTTTCTTCCCCACTGGGGATGACCACTTGCATTTTTCCAAAGATTCGGACATTGTGATGTTCCCCAAGCCCACCACTGGTAGTCAGGGTGTCGCAGAACCTCACATGATCTACCCATATGGTCAAGAAATCTTTGTTCCAGACAAGGTCAGTGGCTTTCGAATTCGGATATGATGACGATGTTTCAACCACTCAAAGGGCAACGACAAGATCTGGAGACTCGGCGAGGTCGATGGAAATCCTGGTCATTATTCCATCCACGGTGATATCCAGCAACCCATCGGAAGTGGACCTCGCCACATTCGCATCAGAGGTAATTGTGTTCACAAGCTATCATTGTGGTACTTTTGCTGACCCCGTCCTAGACAAAATGTTGTACGCACTTCACCAGTTTTCGAGTACTTTGACGCTTCAGGAAGTCCCTTGCTACCCCAATGACACTTCTCCCATTCTCTCGAATGTTTCCACAATCCCCTCCGACGCACCCAAAGGCTCGGTATTCGCAGCTGCTGAAATTCTTCTTCCCAACCCTACCTCAGAGTATCCTACCTCGTATGTCTACACCTCAAATCGCAACATGGCCTATAACGAAACTCGCGGAGACACCATCGCCATCTTCGAGAACGTTGACAACAAACTTGTTCTTCGCAATCAAGTATATACAGGTCTCAACCAGATCCGTGGGATGATGTCTGGTGAGGATGCAGGGCAAGGTGGTGAGGCATACATCGTGGTTGCAGGAGTTGTAGGCAATGCTGGAGTGAAGGTATTCAAGAGAACAGAGGGTGGTGCTAACCTGGAAGAGGTTGCGGTGAACACCGTCGTCCCCAATAGGGCAACCTTTGTCTGGTTGTACCAAGAGCCGAGTTGTTAGATACTGTTAGAGATTGTCGGTAAAGTATACATCGGATTCTCATCGTAGCCGCTGGTGGAACATGCCAATTCGTGTGTGCTGCGATATTTTCAATGATTACCAGCATCCTTTTTGCGTGAAATCTGGAACTTGAAATCGGGCAACACAACACTGCCCTACATCGCTTGGTTCCTTGGACATCATACACTTGAAGAGTAGTTCACACGCACCGAAAACTTGGAGAAGCGATATGAGGTCTTTGTGGGAGCGGAGAAGGACATGAATGGAAGAGGAAGAGGTTAGAGATTGATTGACCACTGACATTGTACCTTTGTGATGACATGACTATGACCTCAAAGCTTTGAGGATTCATTTCTTTCTCTGACTCGGCGGTGGTGGTTGCTCCGTGTTCAAGCTGACCGATTGGAGTACCTAAAATCTGACGAGTCAGCCAATCAAGTTGGATGCACTTCTGGACACTCAAAAAGCAATTGTTGTCTGACAGGTTGATGATGGTCGGGACTTCCAAGAGAAATTAAGTTTGTCTCCAGGGACAGGTGACGAACTGTAATTTGTCATGTGTTCCTGGCGGGTATTCAAAGGAACGAAGTGGCCGACGGTCCGCTAGGAACGAACGAAAACCGTGGCGCCACTGTCGAACGGGTTGCTGGCTTTGGATGATGCTGGTAGCGCGCTACACGAACCAAGTGGTATGTGTCGTTTCCAGTTCACATGAGCCACTATTTTATTTCGATACGATTAGGACGGAAGCAATTTAAATTTACCCAATGTTTCAGGAGGACATTGATGATCACCGTAACACGGGTTGTTCTGAAACCAGCATAATATTTGTTGGTACCACCTTTATTGCCACGTAGCTTGCACAAGTTGTGAGTTTATGTGGTTGTATTGCATGATCTCAGTTGACGAAGTTCACACAAAACAGGTTATGAAAATGCTTCCGCTTTAGATGGTACGATCAGCGGGACGAGAAGCATCCAGCTGTCATGTTGTCGTTATCACGATGGTACCGCACGGCCTTATCATATGCTGCTGATGAAACCTTACTCCAAAAGCCCTTTCCCTACGAGAGAAATGCAGGACCCATCATCGAAGCTGACAGCGAGTAAGAGGTCACTACCGTTCTCAAGATCTTTTATACCCCTTCCCGACCCGGTCCGACGCGCTCGTATATGAATGGACAACTCACCCAGGAATGCACCCATGCCCTTTGTTCACCCTGATACACAATGGGCATGCTCGACAGTGTATCTCGATACCGAAACGCTTATGCGCTTGCGCTGTCTGCTGCTATGGGGTCCATATTCTTTGGTTGGGACACTGGAATCATCGGGGGTATTTTGTCCCTCCCCTCGTTTCGTCAATACTTTGGGATCAGCCATCTGTCCGCTAGCGCCCAAGCCAATCTAAATGGCAATATTGTTTCGATTCTTCAAGCAGGCTGCTTGTGAGTCATCCCCGACCCTTCTTTCCTGTTGGAACTCATTGACTTGTTAGCTTCGGGTCATTATCAACAGGGTATATTTCCGGTCGCTTCGGCCGCAAGAAACCTCTCTTGGTCGCCGGGTTCATCTACCTCATTGGAAGCATCGTACAGGCCGTCACTGGAATCGGGACCAGTCAGCGAGTGGCATTACGGGTGTTCTATTTCAGCCGGTTTCTGGCTGGTTTCGGATTGGGCATGTCCACTGCTCTGATTCCTTCATATCTGTCAGAGTGCATGCCTAAGGAGATCCGTGGCCGTTGTACCTGTTTTATCCAGATCTTGAACAATGTCGGTATCATGCTTAGTTGTGAGTGTTCTTTTACTGACTCACTCCGCTTGGCGCAAGGACTGACTTGACAAGTTTGGGTCAACTATAGTTCATCTATCCATGTCCCATTCGGACAAATGCAGTGGCGGATGCCGTTGGCGATACAAGTGATCCCAGGGGTCTTATTTGTGCTCTTCATGCTCCCCCAACCGGAATCCCCAAGATGGTTGGTCGAAAAAAAACGCTACGACGAAGCGGCAAGGAGTCTAGCATACACAATGAGAACATCTGTCAACGACGACACTCTCATAGCGACTCTGGAGGAGATCAGGGCAGACCTTATTGGAAAACAAAAGACCACGATCTGGATGCAGTTTCGCATGATGGGAGAGTCGAGAACTACGGCTATCAGAGCGTTCATCCCTTCACTCGTTATGTTTTTCCAGCAATGGAATGGTACGAACTCCATCAACTATTTTAGTCCAGAAATCTTCGCGTCGATGGGTATCACCGGAACTGATTCTGGGCTCTTCGCCACCGGCATCTACGGTATCGTCAAATTGGTCTCGGTCACAATCGCTGTTCTCTTTGCAGTAGAAGGATTGGGAAGGAAAAAGTGCCTTCTCATTGGGGGGACAGGCCAAGCATTGATGATGTTCTGGATCGCTGGATACAGTGCACTTCATCCCCAGTCAACGCTCATCCCTGCAAGTTATGTCTCGATCGTCGCCGTCTTTCTTTACGCTGTCTTCTTCTGCATCGGGTGGGGACCCACCCCGTGGGCAGTCGCCGGGGAAATTGCACCCAACCACGTACGCACGGCCGCCATGTCCCTTGCCATTTGCGTCAACTGGCTGGACTCGTTCACGATCTCACGCGTGACTCCGAACCTGCTCGAGGAGATCAAGTATGGGACATTTTTGCTATTTGGTTCGTGGTGTGTGGTCATGACGGTGTGGGTATACTTTTGTTTGCCGGAGACAAAGGGGTATGCGTTGGAGGATATTCGGTTTTTGTTTGAAAAGGATATGATGATTAGAGCGCTGGAAGATGCTCCCGGTGGTCACTTCTTCTTGGGTGAGCGGAAGTCAACGCCTGTGGCAGAGTTGAGGAAGATTGCCAACACCGAGTCCAGGGTCATCATGGAATCGTTGAATGAAAGGGATGAAAAAGAAAGCAAAGTAGAAGTTGTGGCCCGGGTTCGTCCATTTAGTTCGCCTTGAACCTGTACTATTCGCTATGGCTTGTCTATGGGACCGGTTTTTGCTCGAGACGACGAGTACCATTCCAGGGTCCGACATCTGCAAAGGAGGACGCCATGGACGACGACAGGGCAGGTGTAGACTCGGATGTCCCATTCCCGGCCCTGAACAGCACCCAGCGTGCAACTTCATCCACCCAAAGTCTACCCCCCGATGCCTTCCTACGATAACGGCGATGCAATATTGATGCTCCCACCAGCTTTTCCTGCCTTGGCAAGTCGACAGCCTGGGGTACAGCAGACGATCGCATCATCGTCTTTGCTCAATTTAATGGCCACCAAGAAACGGCGCTCGAAGCCCTCGAAGAAGGTGGTCCTTGCACCGGGGTGTGGTCCGTTAGACTGGGCAAGCCTGAAAGCGTTTGGACAAGACCTACACGTAGGTCCTTTCTTTATTTCCTCGTACCACCGTCTGGATAGCCCATTCCTGATGAAAATTACAGTGCGAAGATGCAACTGCGCATCCCACCGTCGGTGCTCAAGATGCACAATAACCAGGAAGATGCTTGGACGGCTATCAATAAAAATGTGTACAATATTGCGCCATATCTCCCGTTCCACCCAGGTGGTGAGAAAGAACTGATGCGCGTGGCGGGGAGAGACGGAACAAAGTTATTTTGTGAGGTTCATATTTATAGTATCCTATAGGTCCACTGATCGATATGGTTAGCACTACCAGTGACTCATGCGTGGGTGAGTGTAGACTTCATGCTGGATGTATGTCTCGTCGGATTTCTCGTCTCGCGATCATATGCTGCGCTCCATATTCACTGACTCACTACTAGACTTTTCGAAAATGATCAGTAGACCGTATGGGACCGATGATGATCAATGGATCGATGATCACAGGAAATGATCTCCAAACACATCCCGAAACGTAGTCGCGTGGACAGACGTGAGGTGAACAATTCTCCCATTCTCTCACATTAATCTCACAAGTTGAGCAGGGGTTACTTGACTGAACCATTAATCATCGCTCTGGGTTACCCATGCCCGGATTTGGCTCACTATCATGTATCACACGTCAAATATTGTTCTATATGTTTGTCGAGTCAGGTGATACCAGTCATGTGGCATGATAGGCAGCACGCCGAATTCGTCAACTCTGCGTTACGGTGAGTACTATAAACCAGTGGTCTTAGAATGGCGAAATCCAGAATAATTTGACTCACATGTCCACTCTATATGTTGTGAATGATTGCGCCATTTTCATCTTCGTTGTCGCAAGCCATTCGTAAATATATATCACTCTGCGAATGGAGGAAGATTTCCGATAAATAATCCCTCTTTCTTCATTCCCAACGAAATTCCATATCATGGCACCTGTAGCGACCAACGAGAACGGAAACCGCATCGGGGAGCTCATCAAACAATCTCAGCTCGCCGACCCTAATTCTCCCACTCCCGATTCAACGAATGACGACACCTACAAGTACAATGATTACAAGGTGCGTGGATTCGTGTCCAGTCTAGAAATAAAGACGAAGACCCATTTCAGCCATCCTTTCCCGTCGTGAATTGGGAACCCCTCAAGCAAGTTCCCGTCACCGACCGTGGTCACTTTGCCGATCCAGAGAAGAAATCCCTGTTCAGTGCTGCAGAAAAGGTTCAGCGCCTCACACCAACCATCGGCACTGAAATCACTGGAATCGATCTGAGGCAACTTTCGCTTGCCCAAAAAGATGAACTGTCCGTCCCCTCTCCAGAGGGTTTCCGAAATCCCAATTTGATAATGTTTTACTAGCGCTCTCTTGGTTGCTGAGAGAGGCGTTGTATGTTCGTAGGATTTTTATGCTATTTATGACTTATGCTACTAACCTTGCGATAGTTTTCAGAAACCAAGAGTTAAACATTCAGGAACAGCTTGACCTTGCGAGATACTTTGGTCCTCTCCACAAACATGCGACAACTCCCATTCCTAAGGAACCCGGTCTCGAGGAAGTTCACGGTCAGTCCCGAACTTGATATATTTCAATGCAAAGCAGCGCTGAGATCCAGAACAGTGGTATACTCTGATGCCGCACGGCGTCCCGATCACACTGCCTTTACGAAATCGGGACTCTGGCACAGCGATGTATCGTACGAGCTCCAACCACCCTGCACGACGTCTCTCAAAGTCATCGCTTGCCCGGAAATCGGGGGTGACACCCTCTGGAGTTCGGGGTAGGTCTACGATCGATAAGGTGAACGATGTGTGCTGACAACACGCGCATGTGCCCAGATATGCCCTGTACTCGTCCCTGAGCCCTGGGCTACAGACCTACTTGGAAGGCCATCGTGCTCTCCACAGCGGCGTCGCACAGGCTGACGGTGCCCGCGCTGCCGGAACCCACATTCGTCGCCAACCCGTCGAGACGATCCACCCCATCGTCCGCGTTCATCCCGTTACCGGTTGGAAGATCGTATACGTCAACCCAGGATTCACGCGTCACATCATCGGGGTTCCCAAGGCTGAATCGGACGCCATCTTGAACTTCCTGTATGAGCAAATCAGTACCAACGTGGACTTCCAGGTGCGTTTCCACTGGGAGACCAACTCGGTTGCGTTGTGGGACAACAGAGTGAGTTTTTTCAATGGTATAGGGCGGGTGCGATCTCACAGAAAGTAGATCGTGACGCATACAGCGACGTTCGACTTCTGGCCTGAGCAGCGGCACGGTCTGAGAGCCACTCCTCATGGGGAGCGACCCGAATCCGTCAAGGAGTATGAAGAACGAACGGGCAATGTTGCGACTGATCGCCAGATTGAAATCTGGAATTCAAACAAGGGATCAATCAAACGCTCTCAGGCTAACAATTGAATATGTGGCGAGGGATGCATGGTAACCAATTGTTTAGATTATCTTGTGTGCCCATATACGTTTCATGAAAATGAGAGGGGTATGAAAAAGATGGCCGGGCCCTAGGATGGTAACCAATGTCTGTACGATATGCGAATCAAGACTCTTCGAGTCGCGCTGCTCGAACCTTGAATAGCCCGACCAAAATCCAAGCAAGTTGACGCAAGCCGAAACAACTGGAGAGCCTCCCCATCCCGAAGGACCCGCCGCTCCCAACTCCCCACTCAAATCGCTTTCTGAAATTTTTGGATTTCAAGAGTTCAGCAAAGACGCGGAGCGAAGCGGGTTGGGGGCGCCGTTCGGAGGCGGGGGGTACTACCGACGTTGTCGCGCAGGGCATTGTCAAAAACGTTGGAACATGAATGACCGTCGCCCTGGTCGAGGGGAGCCTGAGTAGATATCTCCCGTCGCGTTCGACTCGACGGCGCCAAGCAGTGTATCGTCCGACGCCAGTCATGCGCGCATTCACTACTTCACGCTGTGATGCTTGTTCATCGTCCGAGGGGTTCTCCAAATCCTCTTGGACATCGTTTGATGCTAGCTGTGTCTTCCAACACGAGTCCAGTCAAGTGATGTTCGAGCGTTGGCCTGAGAAAGAAAGCCGCGTACCTCTTGGTCGCTAGTCACCTGTGGTTGATTCCGAGGGGAGAATTGCATCGATTGACTGACTTTAGTTGCTGGCACTAGTTCACAAATCAGTCCATTGGGTCAGGTCAGCAGTTGCGATAAATTACTGGGTTGAAGTCGGACTCGCATTGGCCCCTTACTACGAGCTTTGGTAAGTAGTAATTCAAGTTAGCGTGCAAATTCCACTTTGCTCGTAACAGTACTAGTACTCAGCGTGCTCCTTGGAAAGGCCCAGCGACGACTGAAACTGTCTCGGCATCCCACTGGCAAATACGCATTGCATTAATATTGTCGTTAGACCCAGAGACGACGCGCTTTCTGTCCGACAATGACAACAAAAGTATGGTTGAAGAAATCAAATAATGGTCTAAAAAGCAGGCGTAGCGACTTATAAAAACTCGAGATAGCCAATGCATTAACTATAAAGTCAAAACTAACTAGTTGAGTGTGCCATCAAAACAATTTGTCCATCGTTCCCCATGTACAAAACAACTCATATCGAATTGTGTTATCGGAACACCATCATCGATAATAACGCTCAGCGGAGGTAAGCAGAGACCAGACCTCGGGTAGTGGTGTGGTATCCAAAGAACGAAGGCACCACATGTACTTCGAAGCCAGCCATCATCATGAAGTTTCCATGTAGATGGATTGTGGTAATCGAAGACGGGTGGTAAGGAAGCCGGACCTTCAGAATCGTAGATAACGGTATGCTTTCCATGAGGTGAATACCCGACTATCAAAGAAGTGAATGGTTTGAAGAGCCTAGCAGATCTTGCCAGTGGCACGTGCTTTGCATCTGTCTCGACGTCCCAAATTCGCACTGTATTATCATCGGACCCGGAGACGACACGCTTTCCGTCAGGTGAGAACCCGGCTGAATTGACTGATTTAGTGTGTCCGTGGAAGGGCCCAGCTATGACAGACCCTGTCTCGGCGTCCCAAATTCGCACTGTCTTGTCGTCGGACCCGGAGACGACGCGCTTTCCATCAGGCGAGAACTCGACTGATGTGACGTAATCAGCGTGTCCGTTGAAGGGCCCAGCTACGACAGACCCTGTCTCCGCGTCCCAAATTTGCACTGTGTTGTCGTCAGACCCAGAGACGACGCGCTTTCCGTCATGTGAGAACCCGACTGATTTAACCCAGCTAGTGTGTCCCTTGAAGGGCCCAGCTATGACAGATCCTGTCTCGGCGTCCCAAATTCGCACTGTACTGTCCCCAGACCCAGAGACGACGTGCTTTCCGTCAGTTGAGAATCTGACTGAAAAGACTGATCCAGTGTGTCCGTTGAAGGGCCCAGCTACGACAGACCCAGTCTCAGCGTCCCAAATTCGCACTGTCGTGTCGGAAGATCCGGAGACGACGCGTTTTCCGTCAGGTGAGAACCTAACTGATCTGACCCAACTAGTGTGTCCGTTGAAGGGCCCAGCTACGACAGACCCTGTCTCCGCGTCCCAAATTCGCACTGTCTTGTCGAGAGACCCGGAGACAACTCGCATTCCATCAGGTGAGAACGCGACTGATTCGACTGATTCAGTGTGTCCGTTGAAGGGCCCAGCTACGACAGACCCTGTCTCCGCGTCCCAAATTCGCACTGTAGTGTCTCCAGACCCGGAGACGACGCGCTTTCCGTCAGGTGAGAACCCGACTGAATTGACTAATCCAGTGTGTGCGTTGAAGAGCCCGGCTACAACAGACCCTGTTTCCGCGTCCCAAATTTGCACTGTATTGTCGTAAGACCCGGAGACGACGCGCTTTCCATCAGGTGAGAACCTGACTGGATAGACTGATCCAGTGCATTTGAAGGGCCCGGCTACGACAAACCCTGTCTCAGCGTCCCAAATTCGCACTGTCGTGTCGGAAGACCCGGAGACGACGCGCTTTCCGTCAGGTGAGAACCCGACTGAATTGACTGATGCAGTGTGTCCCTTGAAGGGACCAGCTACGACAGACCCTGTCTCGGTGTCCCAAATTCGCACTGTCTTGTCGAGAGACCCGGAGATGACGCGCTTTCCGTCAGGTGAGAACCCGACTGAATAGACTGATGCAGTGTGTCCGTTGAAGGGCCCGGCTAGGACAGACCCTGTCTCCGCGTCCCAAATTCGCACTGTCTCGTCGAAAGACCCGGAGACGACGCGCTTTCCGTCAGGTGAGAACCCGACTGAATAGACTGATGCGGTGTGTCCGTTGAAGGGCCCGGCTAGGACAGACCCTGTCTCCGCGTCCCAAATTCGCACTGTCTCGTCGGAAGACCCGGAGACGACGCGCTTTCCGTCAGGTGAGAACGCGACTGAATTGATTGATCGAGTGTGTCCGTTGAAGGGCCCAGCTACGACGGACCCTGTCTCCGAGTCCCAAATTCGTACTGTATCGTCGGAAGACCCGGAGACGACGCGCTTTCCGTCAGGTGAGAACGCGACTGAATTGATTGATCGAGTGTGTCCGTTGAAGGGCCCAGCTACGACAGACCCTGTCTCGGTGTCCCAAATTCGCACTGTCTTGTCGGCAGACCCGGAGACGACGCGCTTTCCGTCAGGCGAGAACCCGACTGACAAGACCTCACCAGCGTGCCCTCTCATAATGCATTGCAAAGATGGCATGAGATCCACACTGCCGCCTTTCATTCGAACTATCTTCCGCAATTTGTCTCCGTATATCCGTCGAATATGCGAACTCTCTCGCCACATTGGCAATGCAGACACATACAAGTGTGGTGTGCTCTGAGAAATGATTCTTCGAAAAATGGTCATGAACTTGACGACCTCATATGCGAGATCAGCCAATTCCTTGTTGCTGCTCTATTTCATCGTCAATTTAGAAGAATATATGACACGAGACATGGACTCACCCGATACCATTGCTCAAGTGTTTCCATCACTGGTACCGCCACCTTGTCTTCACCCACCAGACATAGTGCCTCCAACCAAAAAAGCAATCGAAAACGCATGAAGCACTCGATACCTGAAGGCCCGCCAAACTCAGATGGTCCAGTGTTCGAGAGATGGAGATGAGTTGCGAAATGTTGACAAGCGTATTTAAGGGGATCCGGAATGGAGTTCTGAACACGTTCACGTAGGCCAGGGACGTCCTCGTTTAACAAATGAGACGTCTCAAGATCGCATATATTGAATCGCAGTTTCTCCGTCATGAGCCGCAGACAGCAACGCGCCAGAAACCGGTGCAGATCCGATATATCGATAAACCATGGCTTCTTCCCAGACCGTTTCGGATTCGTGAGATAGTCGGTAACAGACGCGTGAAGGGTCCTGATGGGTTTATCTCGAACGTATTGAAGGAGGAATCGAAGGGATGAAAGGATGGTAGATGACGAGCGCGTCAATCCTAGAAGTCGATCAATGACCGGAATGGTCATTGGCACCTGTCCAACAAGGACAGCACCAACGATGGCGTGGAACTCTTCGACAAAACGGGGATCCTTCCAGTCGCCAGCTGATTCCAGAACCGTAGCAAATAGGCTATTAAGCCTTTCAATGCTGCTGGTACTGTCTGACACGAGCAGATACTCAAGGCTGGTTTGTGGATGAAATGCATTTTCAACGAACGATGCTGTCGTTGTCGCCAAAATGAAGACCCCCTCCATGTAACGCGACAGTTTAAGCATCGTTGGACTTCCCGGCCAGTGAACTGGTAGCTGACAAGAGGGGCGGGTCTCACGGATTCTCGGCATGCGGTCGTATAAGAATTTGAGTACGTCCTCTGTGGATGGTAGAAGTTCGACTCGAGTGATGAGATGAATGTCTGGCGATATCATGAATGACTTTTCGATGTCCGGTTCGGTACGGCTGGTAATGAGAAATTTGAGTGGGGGAGGGAGGGAGGTGAACCGCTTCGCCAAAAGATCCATGAGCACCCTACGTGAGTTCTCGCGTCCACATTCATCAAGAGCATCTAGAATGACGAGGACAGGGGAGCGGAGGTTTCCTCGGCATGCAGTCAATGGTTCAAGCAGAAGCTTCGTAAACTGAATATCAAGGGATTCCGTGGCTATCTTGGGGTTCTTCTTGATAGCTTCCAAAATAATAACGCGGATATCCGAATTGATGATGGCGAGTTGATAGGCAATGGTGCGGATGACAAGGCTAGGATGACTCGGGGCGGGGTTGTTCCTGTCGAAGAACAGGTACGCAACGCACAGACCTCGAGGGTCCGAGCTGATAACAGAGCATTCCTCGGCAACGGAGTGGGCTACGGCACTCTTGCCTAAGCCAGAATCACCACAAAGCCAATGGATGTTGGTGTTGGAGGATCCGTCGTTGACCCAATGAAGAATGGGATCTATGAAATTTCGACGTGTGCCTTTGAGACATCCATTGCGCCCAGACGGATCCATCTTGGCAGGATTGAGGATTTCATGGAGAAGCGCTGACAAGATCTACGTATAAGCTATGCCAGTGGGGAATGGCGAAAATTTATCGACTGACTTTGGTCTGTATCTCTGTCTGTCGAAATTCCCACTTTTGAAGGCAGATACTGTAACAGCATCGAGCCGAATGTTGGCTTGTAAATATCAGCGTTTGACATGTGGGCGGGCGAGAACGTAGAGGTAGATGAAAGGTACGGGTTCTGAATCTGTTACACATCAATAATCAAGGCAGAGATGTAGTTTAAAGGGGCGTACCAATCTGTAGAATGGTACGACAGAGAGCTGGAATGGCAGCGGCGTTTGAACGTTTCTTGTAGGCTTCAGCCTCAGCCTAGACCCGTTCAAGTCCCCTTCACTCCGATGGTCATACCAGTGCGGCCTCTTGGCCCCTCGATTCGACTTCACGCTCATTGACACACTTGTTCCTGCTGCCATCTGGACGCTCTTGGACGCTGTGGGAACTGTTTCGACGTCTTGCGCGCTCGTTCCGACTTCGTACGCGTTCCCGTCGTCATCTAAACATTTTGGCCTGCTGGGGAATTCATTTGGTACGTGTGCTCTGCATCTTGTCTTCCACAGCTCATCTCGGGCAAGTCTTCTTCACACCTTCGCTCCCAGTCGTTGTCTGACATGTTCTGCCGGTTCTTGGGACGATTCCTGGGGTCTTCGTCATATCTGGACGCTTCCGACGCGTCCGTTTCAACCTTTCCTTCGTCCCGGCCCAGACTCCTTTCTCTTCTCTTTTGAGCTCGACATGCGGGGTCCCCGTGTGCCTGTCGGGTGGTATGGGATGTGCTGGTAGGTGCGGGTGTGGGTGCGTTACCTCGGCGTTGTCTGTTGGGACTCAAGAAGTACCGAGGGCCTGTTTCAGTTGTCGTCGTTGATCGCTCACGCTCTGTCGCCCCATCTCTCTCTCCCTCAATCGATTTGTTTCCTCAAGTTCCACGTCCTGGACCCTTCCACCACCCTCTTCGGCAACCGCTGCGTCTGTGTTTCTGTGCACGACGCCTCCGTTCCGTTCAACTTTGATCTCCCCGTCTAGCTCGACCTGGATGTCTGTGGTGTGTGTTTGTACGTGTGCAGGGTATGTTTGCGCACGTCATCGTCATCTGCCTTATCTGGTCGACGCCGTTCATATCTAGCCTCGACAGCCCCGTTCCCCTCCCTCACCTTCTCTCGTGCATCCGAGTCTAGCTGCGTGGTCGAGGGGCTCTGTGGGCGCATCTGGATGACTTGCATCGTCACCCATTGTGTCCCCAGTATCTCTTGACGTATCTGGGTCACTGTCCTTGTTCGTCCCTTATCTTTTTTTTTGTTTGGTGTACAACAGTGGACCTTTTCAAGTGGATCTTTGTGATGTAGATCAGAATCTATGCCGAAGGCTCTTACGTAACTCATATAACCTAACTGAACCGCCTCCGGACGGCAGAAGAGGAGCATGCAGGTTACGCTTTCTGTAAGAGCTCCAATATTTGAGGTAGGTAAGGCTGAGTGGCAACGTTTCTCCCTCCCGTCGCGATCCATGTACACTGCCAGAACACCCTCCACTTCCTTTTGAACTCATCATCATTCTCACTAGCTCATAAATCTCAACGACTGATATCCAGGCGCCACAATTTAGTTTATCAAGATTCCTTCGAGGATTGAAACGAGGCAAAGAAGAAAACTCCACAGCCGGTGATACAGAGCAAGGTCGGTCGATATGTTTTCTGCCATGTCCAATAGCTCATAGATGTTGCTAGCGCTTCAAAATCAAGCCTTGGATCCTGACAATCACGCAGAGCGCAATCAGTCAATATGTTTTCTCCCATTGTCTATGGCTCATCTATGTTAGCGCTTCTCAATCAAGTCCTTGATCCTGCCAAGAGGAATCCGTATGGTCGCAATTCATGTCTGAAGGGCACGCGCGTCGAAAGTTCATCAACCGTTCTTGATTGAGCCGACGACCTATCCTCCCACATCAACATCCACTGGCTCTGCGGTGATGCAGGTCTAGGGAAGAGTGCTATAGCTACTTCTATTGTCGAGGAATGACCCCAGCTCAAGTCATTCCAGCCTCGTCATCCGCACCATCGCATATGAACTCGCTATCGATAACTCGAATATTCGAGTTGCTATCCTCGAAGCTATTCAGCAGAATCCCGAAATAATCACCGAACCTCTTGCCGCACAGTTCACAAAACGTCTCTATGATCCTTTGAAGGCGTGCCAGGATAAACTCGGTTCCCCTCACCTCGTCATTCTAGATGCGCTGGATGAATGCAGAGACGACACGACGCTTGGGGTCCTCGTAGACCAGATGGCAAAGAACCTCACCTCACTTCCTCCCCAACTGAAATATCTAGTCGTCCAGAACCCGATATTGCAGCACTATTCAGGGGGTCTGAAAACATCAAGGAGGTTCAGCTTCTAGCTTCCGAGAGCACCGACGATATTCTCGCTTTCCTCTATGACACTTTATCGACACTCGCTGCAAGCCGCCGCTCGCGTGGGTTAGGAGATAACTGGCCGCGACGTCCAATCATGCTTAAACTCTCACGCTACGTCAGGGCGTGTTCATTTTGGCGTCAACGGTGGTATCGTTGAGAGCTCTTTTCATCCAGGTCGCGCCCTCCAATATCTGCTTATCTCAAATGGTGGCGGCACGAGTATTGAAGGGCTTGATGAGCTATTGACCACTGTTCTGGAGTCCGCCGGCGACTGGATGGATCCTGGCTTCGTCGAGGAGTTTCGCGCCATTACCGGTGCTGTTGTTGTCGGACAAGTACCCATGACCGTCCAGACCATTAATCAACTTCTAGCACTGAAACGCTCATCATCCACCATCCTTTCATCTCTTCGATTTCTCTTTCGGTAAATTGAGACTCAGCTAATCAGGACTCTCTATGCCTCTGGCCGACTATCTCACGAATTCCGAGCGTCGTGGGAAGAAGCCATGGTTCATCAATATATCAGATCAGCACCCGTGTCTTGCCCGTCACTGCCTGCGCCTCATGGAGGAGCAATTGCGGTTCAACATATGCGGTCTTGGAACATCTCATTTGTTCAACGAAGACATCCCTAGCCTGCGTGAACGGGTTCAACGCTCCATTCCAGATTCACTTGTATACGCTTGTCAGCATTTCGCAACCCATATACATCTCTCGAACACTCAACCGTCTGAATTTGACGGGTGCACCGACATCGAACACTTCTTGCGTTCTCGATTGCTTTCTTGGTTGGAGGCACTCAGTCTAGCAGGTGAGGACAAGGCGGTCATACCGGCCATGTTAATATTCGAACAGTGGTATCGGGTGAGTCAATCTCCCCTGTTAGACGTTATATCCATTAACGATGATGTAGGACAGCGACAATGAGTTGGCTGGTCTTGCTTCTGGAGTGGTCAAGTTCATGTCAGCTTTTCGGGGAATCATTTCTCAGAGTACACCCCACTTGTATATCTCCGCAGTGCCAATGTGGAGAGAGAGTTCGCATATTCGGTGCATGTACGGTTCAAACTTCGGGAAAATAGTTCGAACGAACGACGGCGCTATTGATACCATGCCATTATTGCGGAGGGTTATGAGAGGGCATACTTCCGGGGTCTCATCAGTATCAGTCGGATTTTCGCCCGATGGAAAGCGCATCGTCTCCGGGTCTTGGGACCGAACAGTGCGTATTTGGGATGCCGATACAGGGTCTGTCGTGGCTGGGCCAATCCGTGCCTTTGATTGGGTCAACTCAGCCGGGCTTTCACCTGATGGAATACGCGTCGTCTCCGGGTCTGAAGACAACACGGTCCAGAATGGGATGCTGAGATCGTGGCTGGGCCGTTCAATGGACACACAAAGTTGATCACTTCAGTCGGGTTTTCACCTGATGGAAAATGCATCGTTTCCGGGTCTGAGGACAACACGATCCGGAGTTGGGATGCGGAAACAGGATCTATCGTGGCTGGGCCCCTTAACGGACACACATCTGACGTCAGATCAGTCGAGTTTTCACCTGATGGGAAGCGCGTCGTCTCCGGGTCTTGGGACCAAACAGTGCGTGTTTGGGATGTCTGTCATGACTGGGCCAATCAATGTCTCCGGTTGGGCCAGATCAGCCGTGTTTTCACCTGATAGAAAACACATCGTCTCCACCTCTGAAGACAACGCGGTCCGGATCTGGGATGCGGAAACAGGATCTATCGTAGCTGGGTCATTCAACGGACATACTTTTGCCGTCACATCGGTCAGGTTTTCACCTGATGGACAACGCATCGTTTCTGGGTCTAAAGACAAAACTATGTGGATTTGGGATGCCGAAGCAGCATCTGTCGTGGCTAAGCCGTCCTGTGGTCACTCTGACCCGGTCACGTCGGTCGGGTTTTTACCAAATGGAATCCGCGTCGTCTCAGGGTCGGAGGACAACACGATCCCCATTTGGGACGCCGAAACGGGGCCTGTGGTTGCTGGGCCCTTCCTCGGACACACGTCTTCCGTCACCTCAGTGGGGTTCTCACGTGTTGTTTTTTTAAACCTCGCAAATGGGGTGCAGACGGAAACGGGCAACCAGAGACAGTGTCATCGTCACGTTGGCCCGGGACTGGGCAAGCTTGAAATCGTCTGGACAAGACCTTCGCGCACGTCCTTGCATTTCCTCGTACTACCGTCATTCCTGATGAAAATCAGGGTGCGGAGACGCTCCTGCGCATCCCACCGTCCGTGCTCAAAGTGTACAATAAGGAAGACGCTTGGACGGCTATCAATGGCAAGCTGTACAATATCACGCCACATCTTCCTTTTTTTCCCACCCAGATGGTGAGAAAGAGCGCGAGTGGCGGATATTTTCTGAGATTCGCATTTATAGTATCTCACGAGTCTGCTTACTCTTGCCAGTCAAGAGTGTCCTGGGCCTTGAGTCGGGTTCGAATGCGTCCGCTTTGTCTCATCATCTATGGTGTTCGCCACGGTGATACAGGTTAGGAGGGGAAGATCAGAGCGACTCATCTGCTGATCAAACATGATGACAAGGAGAGTCAATGACCATCCACTTGGAAGGACTCGGAAGCAGGTGCTCATTCCGGATCGGAACAGTCCACGATCACCCAATCCAAGCACCAAGCCAAAATCTAGGAAGCGTTGAATGATCAGGACAAGTTGTCCTTGCAAAAAGTGCATCTGATTGTTCGTCGCACGACAAGCACGGTGATCTTGGGTTGTCTGGGGGCAAGCCGTTTGAGGAAGCTGGGTTTGGATTCGATATGGGACTGTGGAGCAGATCTTACTCGGATGAACGATATCGTCAGGGTGAGCACAACATAGGGGTTGATTTGGACCTGAGGTTAACGAGTATATAGGATATAATTAATATATAATCGTTGGACAGGATAGGAACAGGTAAAAAAAGTCGTGGTATTCGGCACCATGCAGAAACGGTAGCCACGTTCCATACGCCTGCTTGGCACACCATCGAGTCGCTGCAAGTTAATGGAGCACCGAAGTGACGCGCGCCACGGACCCAATCGGGCCGTTGTCCGAGGCAACAGCCGCATCACTGTTGGACCCGGATCGGCACGCCATCTGTAGTCGCTCGACGTCCGCCCGTTACCCGCCGCTCTGGGTCGCCAGCTCCGAAAGCGCCCTTCAAGGAGCGATGACGAACCGAGTGACGACATAAAAGAGTGGATCATTATACTAGATTGGTCCACTGGCCGATATGATCCGCGCTGACGCACTAGCATGCGTGGGTGAATGTAGACTTCGTGTTGAATGCATGTTACAGTCTCGTCGGATTTTTCTTCTCGGAATCATACGCTGTACTTTTTTGGATCCTGGTGAGCAGATTGTCTTTGTGAGCAGATCTTGGTACTCTTCGGAGTTATATATATATATATATCGCCGATCTTGTAATCATCAGCCTGAGGTTATCCGTGACTTTCCGAGTCACAGTCAACAACCATTCCCTCCGTCCTTCATCGTCATCTCCTAGTACCACCACCATCCCCTATCAACAACGTGACTGACACGATGTCCAATGACGCAGAAACGACGTCTGTCCTGTCCATCCCCTTGCTCTCTCATTCGAGTCTCTTGATGCACGAGATGGGGGGAATTTCTCCAGATGTGTGCAAGACCGGTCGACATGGTCCCAGCCTTCGAATTCTGGTCTCACCCGCCATCGGTCTCCTCCCACCACCACCGCATACTACCATGAGACAGGTACAATGATGACAGGACGATGTAACGCCTGAGCGTGTTGAATGTGTCCGTCTTGTTCTTTTTGTTACTGGCTTCGCCTTTCGGACGAGTACGCAAGGACAACGCGAGTCGACCGCTGCTGAACACATTAACTTACCAAAGACTTGAAAAAAAGGAGATTGTGAAGATTCACGATATCCTCTTTTGCAACCCGAAGTTGGTCGTCGTCATGGAATTGTTGGGTCTCCCGTAACCGCAGTCCTCCAATCCTCCAAGCGCGCTGTGCGCTCCCGCTCCTTCCGAGCATGCCTCTCCGTTGCCACCTTGGAGTTGCCCCAGAGAAATAACATGACATCATCCTCATCCCACCTCTCCTGCGCTTCGGACTTCGGGGGTCCCATTGTTGGCACCTTTGCAGGTGGAGGTCGGCGAGGGATATTGGGACGCATGTTCAGAACATCGGTATTTTTACCCCACTGCTTCACAACCGCACCACCGTACATGTAGTGCAATAAGAGGTCCGCAGGCTTGGCCAGTCGTTGGTTCAAAAAAGTGGCATCGTTGTTGTTTGGGACTCGATTCAGCATCCATTCGCCTGGTTGGACGATCCATTGAAGCGTATATCGGGTGTCGGTTGGGTAACTAACGTCCATTGGTAGATTGCGCTGGCACCTAGCTGGGACGTCGGTCATTTCGAGGATAGGATTCGGCGTCTGGTGTGATGTTTACTTGTGAACCCTCTGAAGAAAAGCGCAGACAAACTTTGAGAACAACGACCCGTCGTGGGTCAAAGCAGAGGGTATGAATGTCAGAAGTAGCGTAGATCCCATTCTCGATATCGTCGATACTGATATCGTCGATATCTTCATCGTGTGGCCGGTTGTTAATGATACACTGCAACCACTGGTACAATACACTGAACTCAGCTCGCAAACTTGGGAAAGGATAATGTGAATATACCTCGCTGCCTCGTGCATGCGGAATGATATGCATCCCCACCCCCCACTCCAC
>JBBPLF010000477.1:1413-24311 GCA_038089615.1 Aureoboletus auriporus
GATGCAGCGAGACCTACGAGTGACGAATTCAAAATGAATGGGTGATGTGGCATGTAGGTGGCTTGGACGTACCTCCATAATGGAATAAGCGGCCAATCCTGGAGGAAGGCACCTTTGAGGATTGTAATTGGCGTGATACAACATGCTGAGGTGTTTCAAGGTCGACGGTTGGGGCTGTTTCTGTCGGCTGATCACCAAGGGACAGTGTCAATTGGATTACACTGGTTGTGCCCTTGCAGCAAGACAAAAATCACTTACAGCAGAGGCAAGGATGACACTCGGGTTTTGAGCAAGCTTGGAACCAGAAATTTCGAGTGGTACGGCTTTCTCCACTGCAAACGGTGGCTGGATATTGTGCGGTCGGGTCTCCCTTGCGACTCCGGATGACTTGGGGAGAACTTGCGCATTTCTGAGCTGTGCTGCACGGAATACAATCTCGACGACCGAGTGCGCAACGCAGAGCCAACCAAACGGTGGCATTAACACTGCAAGTTAGCCTCGTGTCGTACATATACAGGCATGGCGCAAATATTTGCTGTCAACCTCAATTCCACCATGTCGCAACGCCCGAAGTTGATTGACATCTCTGAACCTTCAGGTACCTTTTTTATCGTGTCGTGGTCGATCGATGATCGCTGAGCAGTTTTGCAGAGACACCATTACAAACTTCACTGGACGAAACAAACCTAGAGTCGCCGATATCATCTCTGCTCAGTAACGTCAACCATATCCGTTTTCGACACTGTGGAGACCTTGCGCGTAGTTGCGACCCTATTCAACCTACAAAGGATCACACTCAACACCAAAGCCCTGGCCTCAAGATTTACGCAGCTTATGCGCCGACCAGAACAGATGGCCCCACTCATTCTGGACGCGTACTCGTCATCCGTGTCCTTCCTCTTCAACTCAAGGGAATCTGGAGTTGACTTTTTCTATCCGATGTCGAGTCTCAGGAAACGGCAGTCCGGACGTCTGGCAAGATTGATTCTGGAGCATAGCAGAGGCCTCCAACAGCATAATATTCATGAGGCGTCCTCTCACGAAGATATTGCCCCCCCTTGCGTCGCGGTGATAGATTTGGGCGAGGTTCCCCGGGATATCATCGAAAGGCAATACAGCGTACCAGCCGATATACATGGGTCCCTAGTCGTGAATATGATCCTCCAAATCTTCCTCGCACTCTGGATTCACATATTATTCCCCATTGATACTCGTCCTGTCTGTGATTGGATCGACAGCTGGGCTAGTCGTTGGTTTGGCGAGCCCTCTACCATTTGGATAGGCCATTTGTTATGTCTCGCGCATGGCACGTACTTAAACTGGAGCCTTTTCCTTGACTGCTTTGGCTGCCTTTGCACGTATGCGGTGCTCCGTGGAGAGGCTGTTATCACCCTTATTCAGAGATCAGCCCCTTTCGCCCCTGGCTACGCGGTGTTTTTGCATCGTGGATTTACCGTGATTCTGACTGGCAACCGAAGCGTCGTTGAAGCAATTACCGAGAGTAGCTTCAGCATCTCTTATCCCATTTCATGGAACCTCCACCAAAAAGCATGGAGCGAAGCATGGAACTTTTGCCAGCGCCTGTGTTACGCGTCACTCAAATATCAGTGCAGGGGAATCTTCTTCGCTTTATTCCTGGGGTTTTGGTTACTCGTTCATCCACCATCGCGATTCGTGCCAGTGGCCGCCACCTACATTATATTTGCACTGCGGTATTGGGCTATTGTATACCATACCATCTCTATGAGAGGGCTCCAGAACACTGACTGGGTAGACATGGTTATCGAATGCATGGCATGCCTGACCGGGCATCTCCCCACCCTCGCTCTCATTTTCGCTTACGAAATGGCAATTCAAAAAGTCATTTTATTCGGCCTTGGCCGGCCCATACTGGTGCTCCACTACATTGCAATGATTCCCTTTTTTTCCCTCCTGTTCTCCTCTCGAAATTTCCCCATCCGGACTTCGAGGTTCCTCGAGGTTCTCGGTAATCCACCCGTCCGGAGATGGGAATTCGATACCCCGGCTGCTGCAACCACATTCCAATGTCTCGTATTGTGTCACAGCATTCCTCGCCCAATCAAAACCATCAATGTGTTCGCCTTGCTAGACACACTCCTTCCGGATCAAACGGAGATTTGGATGATCTGGAAGAAGAGAGTGGCCGACCGCATCGCGCACGAGGTAGATATATCCTTTGCGCCTACCCTGCCGTCATTTGGCGACCAACGTCAGAAAGATCTCAAAAATTTCCTTGACCAGGCGCAATTAGGTTATTGTGAATATAGGCGTTTCTACAATGATGTTCCCACGTGATTGAGGATTGCGAGATCACATTTTCCTACCATTTATCCAGTCAGCTACACACAATGCGAGCTTTGTCGGTTTTTCTGTAGCCTGTGTGCCAGCGAGAATCCACTACTTGCTTTCGGGCTTGTAGAAAACACCTGAGATATTGGAGTTGCGCATTTTCTGCCGGCTGATGCAACCACCACCACCACCACCACCATTAGTAGATCACACATGACCTGAACGGACAGTCCATAAATCATAATTTGAGGCCAAACCATTAATGTTTTGCAAAGACAATGGTTCGTCATCCTCCATTGTACGATTGCTGGGGTGCTCACTTTTAGTAGCTTCATTCATTCGGTAGGACGAGTCCCGACACTTGGTGAGCAGGTTGGCGTGAGATCGGCCTGGACTCGGAGGCGTCGCACTCCCTGATGGTGGGTAGTTGGGTGTGAGCGTAGAAACCCGCGAAAGAGATAGGGTTTGTTAGAGTCGGAAAGAACGATGTGATTTGATGCGCATGAGACCATGACACGACTGATCTCGAATACGCGTGCTCTGGACCTCGCAAAAATGAAACAATACAAAAGATTTGGTTGCTATTGACGATTCAAGTTCGAGATAAGATGATCGCATGTGACGAACTTGGCTCCAAGAATAAGATAGTACTATGTAGGTAAATGAGTGGAATGTATGATTATTGCGCACCTTGTTTGGTCGATTCTACTAACTACCTCGCCGGCACGGCGAGAGTAAGCGCCAAGACAAGGTGACAATTGGGTGATGTGGGACACATGCATGTCCAGGCGAGGAAACACGCACGCATTCATCGGTGGAACGTTCCACGATTCCAAATGCAAGTTGCATTCCTACGCGCCGGAGGCCAAATAATGGTGAGCACGAGGGAAAATGGGAGCGACGACGAAGCAAAGAATCAACACGGGGGAAACCAGTTCTTCCGTGGAGCAACAGTCAATAAGAGGAAGCGGGAATGATCAGAGATGAGAACTTGACGGACCAACTCATAGTGCATTGTTGGCGAGTAGATAAGAGCCCCGTGGAAACGAGTCCCCCAATGTTGTTGGAGAACAGGAAGAGATTGAAATTGATTGTCCCAAAGTACTCGCGTTCCTCGCAGGCTTTGTGAAGAAAGCGGGGTAAACAAAACGGACCAAACGATGTAGAAATTTGGAACACTGTGGTCTCGGAAGGATCGTAAGTGGGGGGCAAAGGTTCTAGTGGCTGTGTAAAATCGATCACCTACTTTAGGAAGTAGCACTTCGCAAGCACAGCCACTTGTAACTTGGTCTGATTCCCCGTCAGGCACAGCGAGCGGGACGTTTTAAAAACCGACCAACTTCGTCTCGGTGGCGAAGGCAGAGGCAGATGCACCTTCTACATAATCCCAATCTTACCAGATATGTGGTACAAAGGTTCGCGTCATTCCGGGTCTCTCGTGATTTCCCGTTTATCCTCTCTTAGCTCGGACGTGATATCCGATTTACGAGTTAACGTACTCGAGGAGAATTCGACGAGCGTTACATGGTACAAGGTATTCATAGTAACCGACTTTAGTATTTGTCACAATCTCATAGAAACCCAGGAACGCTTTCTCTCCGAGCAGGAGATCGTCGAACATATTGTCGTGGGTATTCATCACTATTGAACTCAAAAACACTCAGAGTTCGTCATAGCACAATCAAACGTCGACCATCCGTTGGATCATCCACCGTCCGAAACAGGGATGGTACATTCGCATCCGATCCCCGGCTTTTCCCCCAGGGGTCTTTATTCCGCTGCTTCCTGTACCCCGTTCTTCGCCAAATTTTACCGATGCTGCCTTGTCCTTTTCGTGCCGCACAAACGTGTACCCTTCTCTGCCAGCATTTGCAGCATTTGATACTAGCAAATCCTCGATTGATAGTCTTGCTTCAGATAGCACTGCTGTACACTCCTATCCCCCTACACCTCCTTCAGCACCAGTTGTCATCATACCTTCTTCCCCGCCTACACTTGAGGCAAAACTCGACAAGATTGAATCAGTGTCCACCGGGAGAAAAACAAAAGTGATATCCACAAAGATCACCCAATTCCTTCTCGCACCTCATTCATCGCCGCACGTTCCTGGCCCGCAGCTTGGTGAACAACGATCAATTTTTACGCGTGCTCTTTCGGTTTTTCAGAATAACAAGCCTTCTCATTCCGTTTCTTTTACGCTCTGTGCACAGGACAGACCGGGAAATGCGCCACACGGCCTGACCTCAGAACCACGACAACGACTCTCGCAGCTTATTCCCACGATACCCTCGCCACTTCTTACATTTCATGACAGAACACCCATGTTGACCGTTGGTTCGGTTACCGGGTTAATAGAGATAGACCGTGCGGAGGAGCGGATATTGGGCGTGGACACGAGCTTCTGGATTGCTGTTGCGTTAACATACCTTGAATTTTTGGAGGAGAGAGAGGTGTGTATAACTCTCTGTCCTTCCGGTTCGTGTCTGACGGGTCAATCCAGGGATATCTGGCCGCGCTAACAGACTAAAGGTAACCCGTTGCTATGATCTAAATACTATGTACTTGACCGTTAACCGTTAACAACTGCTTGCTTCTTGTTTCTTTCAAACCCCTACGAAAGGGTTAGTGCTTTGACACGTGATTGATTTTGCCACACGTGATCGAGACTGGGTGTGCGGAGTCTGAAACGTCATTTTTCGAACAACAATCACACAGTGAGCACACCTGACCAACTTGAACTGGTTCAACTGTCAAACATACCATGGTACGTCGCCTCGCATCTTGATCACGGTGACCATTTCATGATATATGCGCGTCATACAGTCCCTAACGCCAGCTACAATGCGTCGCTTGATGCGCGAAATTTCAGAGCTGAAGAACAGTCCTCCTGAAGGGATCCGTATTGTCACTAGCGAGGAGAATATCCTTGACGTCACAGGAATAATTGAAGGACCTGGTAAGTATCCATATGGTCGCATCTCTTTAATTGAACTCAGTGTGTTTTCTCCCGTGGCCAGAGGGTACGCCGTATGCTGGAGGGTATTTCAGAGTACGGTTCAAATTTACCGAAGAGTTTCCTGCAGCTCCTCCGAAATGTCGGTAGTTTATCGTGACATCTGTTGACATTCACCTGACACGTCTCTAGGCTGGTTTGCTACCAAGATCTTTCACCCAAATGTATCGTCTGTGGGGGAAATTTGTGTAAACACTCTAAAGAAGGACTGGAAGTCCGTGTATGGCATTGGTCACATTCTAGTGACCGTAAAATGTCTTCTCATCTACCCAAATCCCGAGTCTGCGCTTGATGAAGAAGCTGGCAAGCTTTTGCTGGAGGACTATGACAGCTACTTCTCGCGAGCAAAGCTCATCACCACTGTGCACGCCACCCCGCGGATAAAGCCCTCGGAATTCCAATCCTCAGGTGCGAATGACGTGGAGGTCTCCATGGCGCTGCCTACCACCACCCCGAGTGCACCGGAGCCCGCCCAGGCGATCGCGATTCTATCGAATCCATCAATGCAAAAGTCCCAATCACTACAAACTTCTCCTGAAAACATGCTTCAGCCATCCGATTCATTGACATCTTGCTCAAGTAAGGATGGCAAGGAACGCGTAACGTCTTCCCCATTATCCACTGCGGATTCGAATGTAGGAACGCTCGCTACGGCCTCGAAGGCGGTAAAGAGGACAGCAGCGCCGGGAACTGTTGGTGTAGAAAAGCGAAAGAAAGCTTTGAAGCGACTATGACTTGATGGATAATGCTGGATACATTGTACTGTCTGAGATTGTAGTAAAGTTAAAAACTAATATCAGGATGTAGACTGAAACTATATGTGATGTCACCACTGTGATGTGACGATGGTGTGACAGCGGAAAAGCTCGGCATTCGGCAATATATTTTGTACTTATTCCTTTCCTCGCGTCATGTTCTCCAGGTGTCTGTTGGCTCGTTCACTGTCGGCCTCGTTGAGGACGCGGGTATACTCGCGTTCGCTGAGTAGTCTGCGCATTGCCCAGCCAGCCTCATCGTTCACGAGTTTGCGACAGTTCTCTGCTGCACCCGCATTCCGCACCGAAAACCAGCTTGAACCTCGCACGCATGAACCACCTTCAGGAACGTGTTATATTTCAAACATTCCTTACAAGGTGACAGCCGAACAACTCAAGGACGCGCTCGAAGAATTTGGACAAGTTGGGTCCGTCAAATTGCGTACGTTGCGTCCTTGAAAAAAATGCTTGCGAAGTTTAGGTGGGGGCTGATCCCGAATGTGTATTTCTAGTGACCACGGACGCGGGTGTGTCTAGAGGTTGTGGCTTCGTCCGGTTCGAGTCGGTCGCGGGGGCCGTCAATTTTGTCGAGTCTCACGAGGCGGACCCTATGTTTGTGTTGGATAGGCAACTTCATGTGCGCCACACTCAACAGAGGAGGAATGTACCTACAGAGCCTTGCGACACGCTCTTGTTGTTCGGCGCGGCAGAAGAATCGGAGCTCGGGGTACGGACCATGTTTGGCAGTTATGCAGAGATGATTCGTGGGGTGCGGTTTCGTAAGTGGCGTGTTTCTTTTCTTTTCTTCGTCATAGGCGTTGAACGATCTTGTGTGTTTTCTGCGCAGACCAAAAGAAGGGGGATAAATTAGTTTTCGTCCAGTTCCGCAATGTGGATGTTGCGATGGAAGCCATGGATACCTTCAGGAACCAAAGTGGGGATATTCGGATCGAATATGCTCGGCAGAGACAAACCCCGGCCAACCAATACACCCTTACATCTAGACGATCACATCACCCAGACGCATAGTCGTGCCGTTTACCCTTCCCACCTTAATGTCACTCAATAATGTCTTCTGGTATTGGAGCTGACAAAATATAATTTCCTTCCTCTGCACTGTTTCATTCGACGTTTAGCTCTTTGGAGTCGAGCCAAGGTGACTCAGAGGTAAGGTGACACGCACGCCATCACAAGCTAATCATCGAAATCCTCTTCAGACAGTAGTCGTTCATCCACTAAATTTTCCCATGTGCGTAAGCGCGCAACTACGTGCCTTGCCTATGGAAGCCCATCAATTTCCTAAGGGTAGCAGAGGTGTACTCGCGCATGGCTTAACATGAGCCACTAACGCGGAGGCGCAAGTTCACATTGGCACGTGTCTTGATGCAGGAGACAATGCGAATGATGAAAATACTGAACGATCAGTTTCGAAATGAGCAGTCAACGTGTTCTTTAAATTATATGGGAGTCCCGCAGGGCGTAAATCATTATAGGACGGTAAACCAGGCGTACGGAGGAATCCAGAGACTGGGGTGTTTTGAATGATGTCATTCCACTTCCGCCGCCAGCATTTACTTTCCTTGTAGACCGCTTGAACCTACTATGATTTGGTTCGTCTGTTTTTCTTGGCACCGAATTACATCGAGATGGAATCGAAACAGTTCTACTTGTGGAAGGCCCAAGGAAAGAATGCTGTTACTTGTCCTGAGCCTTGATGTCGTGCCGAGTACCCACTATGACTCCTGAGTGGCTCGGACCGCCGTGATCCGTCAACGTTTTCTGCCCTCAAGCTTCAAGCTCCAGCGCGTTCCTCGGCGAATCCTCATGTGGAAACCTGGACAAGTCTGACTACCTTCGACTTTCACCGATTATGGATTGATATAGAAAGTGGCGAAACTCAGATTGTTCACTGTTTCTATTCTAAAAGAAAGATGGGAGTAAACATTTGGAGCGTGTTATTGTCTCCGCACGCGGCACGCTTGCCCAACGTATATCATCCGCATCAGCGGTTCTCATGTGGGACTTACAATAAATAACAGAATCTCCCTCTATGCCATCCATCCAAAATCTTTCCTACGCTCCATTTTCGGTCGCGCGATGACCCGACGCGCCAGACGAGGCACACGAATGTGCAGCCCAATACTTCTTGGGCGCATTCTGTCGTCTAGACTACTCTAGGCATCATGACAGAGCATAGAAAGATGAAGCGTGTTTCAATATGGCGCCCAGTGGCTCTATTTTCCCTGCGGTCGTGGCAACTGCCTGAAAACCGCAAGATACTTGTTCAATTTCAAAAGCTCTACTTTGAATCGTAAAGAGGCTGACGTCCATTTCATTTGAGTTTCCAAACTCGTTCCGCAGCGACGCGGTGTCAATGACCATGGAACGATGATCGGGTCTGTTCAATTGACGTGTATTCTGGATTCGTTCTGTTGTCTAGGTGGGATCGTGAGCGAGAGAAGCTTCTGGTAGGAATAAGTCTGCTCCTACTAGTAGTTGTATAATGTCTGCAAGCATCAGGAAATTCCAATTCGATTCCTCATCGTGACACGTCCCATTCCGAGTCGCAATGGATTTGGTGTCTGTCATACCATCGAGAAGGAAAAGATTTCAGACATACTATGACTCCGAGTCGGATGTCACTGGCACTCGGTGGAGGACCCACGAGGAAAATGACAGGACCTCGGTGGTGAGGCTTACTCTAGTTAATCTGCATCCTCTCCGTCGAGCTTCGAACGGAATCTGATCTGGCCTAATGGAACAAGATGAATCAATAGTAGTGGCCGGAGTTTGGTTCCGTTACACATTCACGGGCCATCATGATCAAACTACTTGCACTATCAGAAGCGACTGCGATCCAAGATTCAAGCTTAAAAACGACTGTGAAAGCTTACAAAACCAAGGGGGCAGCTCCCACAACCTTGGAACTTGCTTGCTTCCAAGTCCGTATACATGAGTTGGGCCCATTGGTGACCATACTAGTAGGCCATGCTAATCTTGTCAAGTTGTTACGCATGTCATGTTTCGAAAGCCCTCGGAGTCTGTGATCAGTAAGAAATTTTGGGAGAGATCGGAATGGTTGTTTGTCCATATACGCATTTTGCACCCGAAGCCCTCTTTTGGGATGACCTTCCGAGTTACTCATTGGCCAGGTTGATGAAGTGGAAAAGGCACTGAGATGTGATATGAGGAAGGGAAGGGAAAAGACAAATCTCAGCTAGGTTGTGTGCTAGTGGGAAGGTCGGCTTGGGGTCATGCAGCTGGCAATATTAAGCGTCGAGAGGGTCTCTGGAGTGGGGGGCGAGAGACGTCGGAGATGGGCCGGCACCTTGTTTCCTGAATGCGGACCGTCGAGGCTGATGTATGATCAGCTTACTACTGTTGGGGAGCAGCACTGATTAGATACTCAGTGGGGATGAATCGCACGGTACTAGTTAGTCTGGTGACCAGCCCCTCTATGAGGTGGGTGGCGTACTATTGGGGATACCCCTCACCTCGTAGTGGGGCTGGTCACCAGACTAGGTGCCAGTAACCGGCACACAAGGCCACTCCTGTGATTGCGCTTGCATTCTAGCCCACACCTGTTAAATTTACCGATGAATGGCAAGGAAAAACTAATGGCACCTTGCTGTAAATAATCATATGATAAGTATGTTTTTCTGCAACTGCAACCGTGACTTGAAATATGGTGGTTGTGTTGCAGGCTCGTCATGGTCTTGCGAGCAGCTGGCACGGCAGTTGAAGAGTTGAAATATGTTGTAAGATATCATCGACACCGGCAAATGTAGTAAGACATTCGGTACTGGCAACCTGTGGTAGATCCTGCCAGTGCATCATTGCATGATCTTGCAACCTGAACCTGGCCGGGCCGCCAGGGGAACTGCAGGCGTCACAGTTGTACGCCTCGGATCGAGCGAGGCGAGTTCATTTTTATCCTGCAAGTTTACATACTGGTAAGCGCACCCCAGAAAACTGGGGCTCTCGCCGCCTTTGTGCTTCCATGAACTACGTGATAAGCCCCGAGGTAGCAATCATTAATTAGTAAGCAATTTCGGGGGACCCCGGGAGATTTGTGTGACGGAGTGCCAAACGATTGAACACTGAACGAACGATGATCAACGTTGCAACCTTGTTGCAAGCAAGGTTGAAGTACAGTAAGGTAAGTAATTCAATCACATCCGATTACTATGTTTACGAGACGGTTGTCCCTGTGACAGCTTTTTGTGTATGACTCGGGTGGATTCCGCCGCGTTGCCTATAATATTACAGATGCTCGGATTTTTTTGAAAGAGGTGAGTCATGGTCCGAGTTCCTCATCATTCGGTGGAAGTCGAAGCTCAAACAGAGCAGTTGTCCTGGTTTCAGTGACGTATTGCAATTGCTTGTTTCGCAAGTACAACATTAGAATGGGTGCGTGTAGACGATCATGGCTCGGATCCCTTACCAGACCCACTGACGTGGGATTTACATGCATCATGTAATTGAAAACCACCTGAAACGACTTGAATGCGGAGAATTTATACATTTCCCAGGATACACTCGCTCCACACATCGATTTTCGGGTTGATAAGAATTATGACCCACTTTTATTTTATATTTCGAGCCACGTCTTAAATGGCTGATACTAGTACTGGTGACCATCTAATACCATTCATCCTCACACTTCTAGCATGTCACGGACTCCTCCTTTGCTTGATTGCCTTCAGCAAGCAATCTCTCTTCGAGCCCAACAAGGAGAGACAGTAATCTCCCTCGACCCGCCGCTCCCCTCTCATGCTCCCGATTTCTTCTCAAACGACTATTTGTCGCTGTCCACTAATCGCTCTATTAGAGATACCTTCTTGCATAAAGTGCAAGCCGTGGCTCCGTCTCGTCTGCTTGGATCCACTGGTTCCCGCCTTGCAACGGGGAACTCGTCAGAATTCAACGCACTCGAGAAGGCGTTTGAACATTTCTTCAACGCCCCATCGGCGTTGCTCTTTTCTTCCGGATTCAATGCCAACTTGGGATTCTTTTCTGCTGTTCCACAGAAACACGACGTCATCATCTACGATGAGGTGGTTCATATGTCCTGCAGAGAGGGCATCCGTCTATCATCCAGTGCCTCCTACCGGTTTTCCCACAACTCTGTAATTTCATTCAAGGAATGCCTCCTCGGTGTCTTACAGAAACATCCTCAAATCACCCAAGGAACTTCTACTGTATTTATCTCGGTGGAAAGTCTGTACAGCATGAACGGAGATTTTTGTCCTCTAACAGAGATTGTGGGAATCGTGGAGTCTCTCGTGCCTTCCGGACATGCGCACATTGTGGTAGATGAGGCCCACACATCAGGAATATGTGGGCCACACGGGACAGGATATGTCTCGCACCTAGGTTTGAACGATCGTGTTCATACCAAGGTCCATACATTCGGTAAAGCCTGGGGATTTCGCGGTGGTATGTACCACTGATTCTCGACACATGCATTAATGAGATCAAACACCATTCGTGTCACAGCCGTCGTCTTGGCTTCGCCGATTATAAGGCATTATCTGATTCATTTTGGAAGGAGTATCATGTTTTCGACAGCGATGCCATACACTGACATCTACGCTCTTGAATCGTTCCTCGATGTCATATCGAGCGCACGGAGCCAAGAGGCAAGTCAATCGCTCCAGTTGCATAATCTGTCTGATCCTCTTTGAAGCTTCGGCAACGTTTAAATCACCTATGTCGATACGCACACCGAAAGCTCTTCTTTGCCCTAAGGAACGTCCCTAAGACCATCCTTGCGCTCGGACAGTCCGATGGCTGCCTCGCAGTCTCCGATCCTGCGTTGTGCTCCCCTATCATCCCGATATTTACACCTCGGGCATTAAGACTGAAGGACTACCTGTTGCGGAAAGGATACGCCCCCACGGCGATGACCCGTCCGGCTGTAAAGCAACCTCGAATCCGCGTCGTCATTCATGCGGGAAACACCGAAGGGGAGATTGATTCGCTCATCAACGATGTCCTATCATGGGTAGAGCAAGAAGAGTGTGCGTTTGGATCCACGAGCAGTGCTCATGCTAGCAGTAGCGCAGGAGTGGGACAGTCGTACGCAAAGGCGAAAGCGAGGCTTTAGAATGAACCATGCACAAATTGTTGAAACAACACGTTTGATAATTCGTACTGCTGCCCAAAGCTGAGACATCCTTTCGATGGAGGACTAGCGTGAGCACAACCGCGGAACTAGAACTATGACTTCAACCTGCGAGTTCTACCGCCATAGTAAATACTTTACACTCCATCGAAAATTGGCGTGCATGTGTTTTCAACTGCACCAAATTGAAAATTTGTCAATGCTACAAACTGAGGTGAAATAAGGACCAGGAGGTTGTCGACGTACCTTCGATGTCTCGCTGGTGGATGCTCGTGCTTGGCTTGAAAGCTTGAAGGCGCGAGGCGCAATCAACCGCGACGGGATCGCGTGTCCTGACTTATGTCAAGTGCATAAAAGCAGCCCGGGTCGGGTGAGTGACGCTTTCCACCCCTTCGAGCCTGCCATCCCACCCAGACATAGTATATAGCAGGTGCGTCATCCTCCACTGGCAGTTCCCTTCCAAGGTGCTCACTACAAGCCACTACAAGCTCGCCCACAGACTTCCGCTTTCACCATTGACACATGCGCCCTTGCACGCACCCTCAGCTCCATCACACCATGCATGCCCCATCAACCTCAGTCTCACTACACCCCCACCCCACCGTTCACTGGCATGGGTGTGAATGCGGACGAGCGTGTTCGCAGTCGCATTTTGTCCCCCATGCCCCGTGACGCCCAGGTCGATGGGTTCACAACACCCTCATGTTTAACTTCTCATGGGATGCCTGTTACGATGCCGACACGCTGATGCCCAACGCCCAGGAGACGGTCTGGAAACTCCCTATGGTATTGGTATTTATCAGATAACACAGCTGTGCCTGAACGTGCCACATTTGGAGTAGGTGGACAAAACATTTGCGGATGATTTCAAACTTTCAGTGGCCTGCACTCATCGTCGAATAGTTCTGGCGCTATCAGAACCCCTACCTTCTGTTCTTGAAGGTCTGGTCTAGTGGCACAGCTTATCATTGTATAGCCCCAGGGCCAATCAAACGCCGATTCAAGCCTGTTATGCAAGATCTGCATCCATAATTAATCCATTACACAGCGTGGGGACTGTAGTGGAGTCCGCCCGGCTTGAGCATGATACATAAGGATTGGCCGATGGTTTCAGACCTTCAGTCGTTGTCAAACAGCTCTGACGCTATCATGACTAGCTTCTATCCCTGATGACGGTCTGGTCTGTGGGCTTCTCTGGCGCGGTCCGTCGTATAGCCCCAGATTCAAGTGTGTTGTGCCGGATCTGAACCTTCCCGAGTGTAGATGACGGTTCGATGTATTGCATTCCTCATCTGTGAGGATATTGGAAGCCCTTGATAGGCGCAGGAATGAATCGACGTGGAAGCTTATGAAACGGATATTCAACTTCGAGACCCAGTATATCTTCATCGTTCGAGAAGCCAGGCCCGGCGCCGTCGCAATTTTCTCGAAACCGCCGTTCTTCAGGTTCATCTCCTTCCGACTATATTCCAACTTCCCACGAATGACCAGTCCGGCGCGAGCTTGACGATCTGGCGAGAAATAGCCACATAGTCATGATCACCACCGCAGCGAAGGACTACAAGTTTTATCTTGCAAAATATATCGGCCCATTGGCCAAAGAGCGAAGAATGACCACGCGCATCTTATCGATGTATGATTCAGATTCGTTACAGTAGCCAAGCGAGTAAAAACCACTCCACCGAAGAAGGGGGGCCCAGCGCCGATCAAGGAATTCCATTTCGTCACACGACGCAGCCTGAGCATGCTTCTATTTGACACCTGAGTGATGCTGACGTTTTCGATAAAGTCCGAGAGATGGGTTTTTGTGTTGGGGGTCCAATTTGAGACGAGCCTGAGTCTGGATGACATGCGGCAGTAGTAAGTATTCTGAAACTCGTGTCAGTCTTGAAAGATTCCCGACAAAGGACCAACGACGTCATAAAGAAGGCTGAGACCGGCCTCGAGGCGGGGCTGTGAGAGAGTTGGGCATTTCCGAGTTTGGTTGTTTGAAGCAACTTGGATTGAGCCACAATACAATAAAACCCAGCTCGGCATGGTTTCCGTCCGCCTCGCGTTCTGCCTCCTTCCCCTCCTTCAACGTCGGTCTCGACGACGACGACGACGACTTGTTCACAATGTCGCGCGCCTTTTGCATTCCTGCCATCTTCTTTCTCTTCTCCGCCTTTGTTCTCCTCTTCATCGTCTCCATTTCGCTCCCTTACCTCACCGACATGGACATCACCCGTGTCCACACAAACGGCACTGTCGAGGTCACTGGAAATGATAAATTCACACAACTGAGGGTGAGTCTCCCCTTGCCATCGATCTTCGCTCAGCCACTGACGAGGTTGCCCTAGTTGGGTATTTGGTACGCAGTCTCCGATTCGCCCCGGCTTCTCCCCTGATCCATGCGCAGGAGCTATTGTTACTTCGACCTCAACGGAAACACGGTCTGTGATAATGCCGGTCTGTCGTCTTCTTTCAGTCCCACCTGTGCGGCTCGCTTATCTCCAAACACAGGCCACGGTTATTCGTTGTCGGTTCACAACACCGCGAACAACTCGGTCTACATCGGTTCCTCGTGGACCCTCGGCCTCGCCGTTCATCCCGTCGGTACGTTGGTCTTGTCACTTCCGAATCCTTTCAACCACGTTGTTTGGTGCCTTTTGATATAGCGTGTGGCGTTTCCTTTGTTGCCTTGCTCTTCGCGTTCTCACAACATATCACCGCTACGTTGATCGCATCCTTGTTATCTTTCCTCGCTGCCCTTCTGGCCCTTATCGCGTTTGCCATCGACATTGCCCTCTACGCCTACTTCAAGAACCAGATGGGTAACGTCGGGTTTGGCAGCAACACCATCACCGGACCAGGTGTGTCCCTTGTCGATGATTGATTTATGATCACGGTGTTGATGCGCTTTGTCAAAAGGCTTCTGGCTCACCTTTGCTTCAATGATTCTCCTCACCTTTGCTGGGTTCACCGTGTGCTGTGGTCGCAGACGTGGCCGCATGTCTGGCGCAACGACGTCTGACACGCCCAACAAGGCTGGCCTGTGGGCCAGATTCCGCCGAAACTAACATGCTTTTGGTTACCTAATCTGACAGGAGTGGAGGAGGATAGTCGTTCATAAGGAACGGTACTCTGACATTTTTCATTTCTACATGGCCTGTCATACCCGCTAAGGATACCAACGAGTACAATTTATCGCGATATCTACTGTGTATGCTCTTACCATGGTCGTCGATTCGGCACTGGTTTTTTTGGACCTTGCTTGCTTAGTGCCTAGTGCTTAACCTTCATCTAATACACCCTTCTTGTTACTCATTGATTTGAGCGTCATGGTCTCAAAACCAGTCAAACGCATTCGGCGGCACAAGAGAATCAGTTGCGGAATCGATACTTTGTTGCAAAAAAGGCCGACCGGACCTTCTGGATTGCATATCTACGGATGAGGTCTAATGTGCACATTAGTGGTGCGCCTCTGCAGGCTTTACATCTGCTTCCAAAAATGCCAGGAATGCCTCTGCGCCTCCTCCGGCCTGTTCTGCTGAAACATCTGCGGGCTTGACGGCCTCGACCTCAGCTTTTGTTGGCTCCGTGGCATCATATGCAGTAAGTTCAGCTGCGAGATTTTCAGGAAGACCTGGGGCCAGAGGACTAGCGGGTGCAGAATACACCTTCACACTTCCGACGTGGGCATCCTTGGCCTTGGAATTCCAAGCACGTCAAACGAGAGGCGAAACCATGGGGCAAAAATTACGCACGAGCGCGGGCGCCTTGTAGGATTTGAGTTCCCGGATGTAGAGGTCCTGAACGAGGTCTAGAGCGGGTGGGAGGTATGAATGTGTGGGATCGGCGACATGCGGAAGGGATGTGTTACCTCTGCGGGTGGCCGAGGAAGAGAATGTGCGTGCGCAGCGGGCACCTAGAGGCTGGAAAAAAAAAAGGGGACGATGGTGAGCGGGAACGACGGGAACGAGGACGACGGGGAACACACCAGCTTCACGAGGAGACGGAACGAGGACATGAGTGCAAAGAGAGGGAACGTGTGACACGCGTGTGATGTGACTTGGTGTGATTAGGTGTCACACATAATAGCGATACTTCACACTATTACTCCTTCAAGAGCTTCAATAACATACCGTAGACATATCGGCTTATATTCACACTCCACAACAATAGTCTCCTCTGGCTTGACAATCAACTCTTTGTGCCAGTGCTATTTCGTTACGAAACCAAGCGCGTCGTTAGTCTCGTGACACTATCAGTACCTCATGCACTGCCCTGCCGCAGCATGGTGGGTTCGTGGCATATTCTACAGACACCACCGTCACGTTTCGCGACACCTCAATACACACCCAGTAATCAAACTTGAATTTGAGCGAAACGTCCGAGCTGCTTTCACGGTTGGGGGGATTGATTCTCGTGTCGACATCGTCCTCCAAGTTACATAATGATAAGAGCTGGAACCAATGTTCATCGATGATTTCGTTGAATGAACTCCAGTGCATCCAACGGCGTTATGCCTCGTGTCAAACATTTCATAAAATGCAACTACCAATAATACAGGTCGTGATTGGCTGATTCAGAATGTGCCGTCAAAAGACTTTGTCCATCCCTCCCCATGCACAAAATGACTCATATCAAATTGTACCTGTTGAACACCAATAAACACCATTGCGGGAGGCAAGCAGACAGTAGACTTTGAGTAGTAGGGTGGGATCCAAAGGAGGAGGGAACCAGAGGAACTTCGCAGCCAGCCATCATCACCGAGTGTCCATGCACATGCACCAAGGTAAGCACGGTGAGAAGTGAAACCGTGTGCTGAGGATGCTTGAGATTGAGGATCATGAGCGTCGAATGGCTCTAAGCTTGTCTCGGCATCCCAAATCCGCACCGTTCCATCGCAAGACCCGGAGACGACGCGCTTTCCATCAGGGGAAAAATCGACCGATGTAACCGCAGAAGTGTGTCCCTCGAAGGGCCTAGCGATGACAGAGCCTGTCTCGGCATCCCAAATGCGCACCGTGTTGTCGTAAGACCCGGAGACGACGCGCTTTCCTTCAGGTGAAAACCCGACTGATGTGACCGATCCAGTGTGTCCTTCGAAAGGCCCAGCGATGACAGTGCCTGTCTCGGCATCCCAGATGCGTACCATCTTGTCGGAAGACCCGGAGACGACGCGCTTTCCATCCGGTGAGAACCCGACTGATCTGACCATTAAAGTGTGTCCCTCGAAGGGACCAGCGACGACAGAACCTGTTTCGGCATCCCAAATGCGTACTGTGTTGTCGGATGACCCGGAGACGACGCGTTTTCCATCAGGTGAAAACCCGACTGATCCGACGTCATCAGTGTGCCCCTCGAAGGGCCCAGCGACGACAGAGCCCGTCTCGGCATCCCAAATGCGCACCGTGCTGTCGTTTGACCCAGAGACGACACGCTTTCCATCAGGTGAAAATCCGACTGATCTGACCGTTGAAGTATGCCCTCTCAGAATGCTCTGCAACGATGGCATGTGATCAACACCCCCGTTCTTCGCTCGAACTATCTTCCTGAGTTTGTGACCGTACACTCGTCGAATATGCGATTTCTCTGGCCACATCGGCACCGCAGAAATATACAGGTGCGGTGCACTCTGAGAAATTATTCCCCAAAAAACGGCCAGAAACTTGACTATTTCAGATGCCAGATCAACCAATTTCTTGTTGTTATTCTATTCTGTCCTCAATTTATAGAAACTTCGATACGAGAGATTGACACACCTGATACCACTCTGAGAGTATTTCCATCGCTGGTATCGCCACCTGCGTTTCATCCACCAGGCTGAGTGCCTCTAACCAATACAGAATTCCAGAAAACATGAAGGACTCCACATCCAAATTCCCGTCAAAGTCTGACGGTTTAGTATTCGAGAGATGGATATGAGTCGTGAAATGCTGACAAGCGTATCTGAGGGACTCCGGAATCATTTTCTGAACATGTTCATCCAGGCCAGGGACATCCTTATTTGATAAATAAGATGTCTCAAGACCGCACATGTTGAAATGCAGTTCATCCCTCATAAGCCTCAGGCAGCAACGGGCCAGAAGTTCGTGCCGATCCGATATATTGATGAACCATGGCTTGCTCCCACAGCGCTTCGGGTCTGTGAGGTAGTCGCTAATAGAAGCATGGAGTATCCTGATTGGCTGACTTTCGCCGTACCGAAATAGGAAGCGGAGAGATGAAAGGATCGTGGATGATGAATGTTTCAATCCTAGAAGTTGATCGAGGGATATGATGGTCATTGGTGCCTGGCCAACAACGACAGCACCGACGATGGCGCGGAACTCGTCCACGAAGCGGCCATCCGTCCAGTCGTGAACAGACTCCAGAGCAGTTGCAAATAGACTATCGAGCCTTTCAATGTTCCTGCTACTGCTCGATACTAGCAGATATTCAAGGGTGCTTTCTGGATTAAATGAATTTTCAAGGAACGATACCACCGTTGATGCCAAAATAAACACCCCTTGCATGTGGCGCGAGAATTTGAGCATCATTGGACGTCCTGGCCAGTCATCTGCTAGCCCGCACGACGGGCGAGTCTCACAGATTCTACGCGTGCCATCGTACAAGAACACGAGCACATCCTCCACAGATGGTAAGAGCTCGACCCGAATGATCCGATGAAGGGTGGGAGATGTCATGAATGGTGTTTCGATGTCCGATTCAGCGCGACTCGTAATCAAGAATTTAAGTGGGGAAGAAAGTGAGGTGAACCTCCTTGCCATAAGGTCCACGAGCACCCTACGAGTCTTGGCGCCCCCGCATTCATCCAGCGCATCAAGAATAACGAGGAGAGGGGAATCCAGTTGATGTCGACATGCAGTCAAAGGATCATGAAGGAGCTTGGTGAACTGTGTGGCAAGCGATTCGGTGGCTATTTTGGGATTCCTCTCGACAGCTTCCAGAATAGGAACGCGGATGTCTGACTTGTTGACGGCGAGTTTGTGGGCGATGGTACGGAAAACAAGGTTAGGATCACTCGAGGCGGGGTCGTTTCTGTCAAAGAACAGGTATGCAATGCACAGTCCTTGGCGTTCCTCGGCAACGGAGTTGGCAATGGCGCTCTTCCCTAACCCTGCATCACCATAAAGCCAATAAATGTTGGCGTCGGAGGATAAGTTGTCGACCCAACGGAGAATGGGATCGATGAACTTTCGACGTGTGTCCTTTAGACATGACTTGCGCCCGGACGCATCCATTTTGGCGGGATCGAGGACTTGATCGAGAAGGGCTACGAACTTCTATGAGTGATATAAAATGGCGAAAACATATGGACCGACTTTGTTCTGCATGATTGGTCGTCGAAGCAGATGTAACATCCGGACCTGTTTTGCCAGGATCGAGGGTTTGGTTCAGAAGCACTGAGAATATGTATAAACAAAGAAAATGACGGAAACATGTAAACTGACCTTGCTCTTCATGACTACCCGTCGAAGCGGACGTAATGATTACGACTTCCAGTGAAGTTCGCGGTTTAAACAATTGTAATAGCCTTGAGAAACATTTTGGCTTGCGGATACGAACCATGGACATCGAGAACGTCGAGGTAGATGAGGATGAACAGTACTTGTTCTGGTGGAGATTAGTGACGGTTGGAAAAAGTGTAGGATAAAGGAACGTACTGATTTCTGGAGTGACACGACAGGGAACTGTGATGATATCTGACGAGAGGGAGAAAGTGAGGGGGGGTTTGACCGTTGCCCTTGAGGCGCCGAAGGCAACGTGACATGTGACATCCCTCAGGGGGAGTGAGAATCACGCATCACGCAGCTAACCAATTAGCACCCGCGCCGGCGATACCCAGGAACAAATTGCGAGATCATTTTACACAGAATCAGAGATAGCGCTTCCGCCTTCGGTCTCTTGTGGCCTGTTAGTGGTATCCAGTGATATGCTTTGGATCCACTGACACGCAAGTACACACAAGAAATTTGTCCAAGCTGTTAAAGTCAACTGATGTTCATTTGAGGCCGATGCCCACTCGAATGCAGATGGTAATGTCCTTCCGACGTTAAATTGTTTCTGACTTGCAGTCATGACCAGTCATCCAGGGACTGCCTCGCGATATATTAGTAGTGAACGTTTGGGAGACTCCTACGGATCCGCCTACGATCGAACATGGTGACCGAGTTAGGACATCAGGAGGGGTCAACATGGCTTGAACCTAAGGCCGTCCAGAAAATTTTCGGCTTACTTAAAACAATAAGCCGTCTTCATACCAATGAAGCCCACCCCGTGCACCATCATCATCCTCGAGAACAACCACACTCAAGATAATAGAATCCCGAATCTCGGAGGCCCTGATCAGCGACATATAATTATTGGAAGTCATTCAAATATGCAAAAACCTGACAAAGAGTTGTCTCCAAGTAGGGCAGTTTTCACCGCATGAGAGGGATCTGCAGAGGACCCTCGAGGTTCAAAAGATGCAGAAAAGGGCCGCGGTACAATAGTCAGTTTCCAGTTGTACTACCGGCATTTGGTGCGTCTGGAACGGGAAGACCGTGCACGGTTTGCCCGCTTATCTGAGGACGTTGGCGATCATACGAATGCAATTCGATGACAAATGTGACATACCTGGTCCACGCGAACTGTTACCAAAAAAAATTTGAGCTCCTCGTTAAGCATGATCAAGAACCGTGGGTACATGGTGACTGCGAGATAATACAACATGCAGTGATACTTGTCCAACACGACTAAAGCGCATTCAAACTTGAGTTTGTCATCAAGGACGCAACGTGTGCCACTCCCAAGGGTGGACATCCGTGAACCCCATAATCATCCGAGTGACTAGCAAACCAGCGATGGGGGGGCGATTCGTGATGTTTCAGTCAGAAAAGAATGGATTATGCCCCATCGTGCCATTTCCTGGACGTTGAACTGAGAAGATGGCAAATATAAGTACAAAGGAATAGGAACTGACGGATCCCCGGATGCATTGAAATCTTATCGATCGATTCTGTATCATTGAGACGGACAACTACGCTGAGAGCTTCGGGGATCTCGGGAAAAATATTTGAAGGGAGATCTTGTGGATAGCCCACAGGAACGCGACATCACCTGAAGGCGGAAAAAGAGCGACGCGACTGGAGGTGAGAGGAGGGTTGCGAGTAGTCCATGTACGTGCAAATGCGTCCGAATATAGTGAGGTCTATCGATCCTGCTATTCAATTTATGATCTCGAGGTCAACAAAGAGATATCCACAGCGTCTGGTTCACCGTTATGATTGAGGAAGAACATTTTGCGAGCGGTCTTAAATCATCAATGGTCCCAAGAACCTTGACAGGTTCGGGTTTTGATGCCTCACCAGTTTAGGAAGAGACGGAGCTCCCTCACCCTCTTGTCTGATCGTATAATCTTCTTCGAGCTCTGATGCGAGATGGCAAACGTGAACTCATATCCCCAGGACACTGAGTCTGGTATCGTCGACGATGGTGGAAGGAGAGAGGCAGAGAGTAACCGTACCTCCTCGTGGTTGGGAATCTGGATCCGTCATGTACGCATGGATGGGACGTCCGCAAAGAAACTCTACAAAAGAATCATGAGACGCGCAGCACGAATCTCATGGAAATGCTAACCTTGACAATCCTCTGACAGAGCCGATGCGTCGAAAAGCTCGGAGTAGTGAATCTAATAATTTATTATTGAAGGTGGAGGAACTTGAGAGCGATTTGTCACGGACGTTCTTATGAGAACACGCAGAGTCCCGAGAGCGGTTCAGTGCAGCTCATTGTTGGGTTCCTAATCGCGAGGTATGTGCCAGACTATGGCATTTACTATGGAGAGCTTATTCAGTGTCCTATTAAGAAATTTAATAGACGTGAGAGTTTTGGCCACAGAGCTTTGACCCTGTTTTTTTTTCTCCAAGTGCTGGTCGTGCGAGCGCGACGACAACGACCCGGATGATACCTCGAAACTCTGCTCGCAGGCTGGAGACCACTTTAGTGTCCTACACCCGGCAACGTCTTCCCCGACCAGCTCGACTCTATTCCACGCCGTCAAAGAAGGCCAATGCCCAGCTTCAGGTCCCTCATCCGGACACCTACCGTTTCACGACCCAAAAGGACCCCCTGACAGAGGAGGGATTACCGTTTATCAACGACATGCGTGGGTTCTTGCACCGTCGCATTCCTTACACCATTCTCCCCACCCCTCTTCCCGATCAATCGAATCCCACCGCACTCAACACCTATTTCTTCCCGGACTCGCCCACCCAAGATCAGCTCGCGGTCATGGACGCGTGTCTACACAATCTATACGACGTCCCTCGTGCCAAACAAATTTTCGAGCGGCTACGAAAGACCAGTTCGGTCGAGTCCCTGTTGGATTCCCGGATATACAACTCGTTCTTGGAGGCGTATGTCGAGATGGCAAAAGATCCAAATGATGCCGTGCTATGGGTAGAGGAGGCATGGTCGTTATATGAAGCCATGGAAAGCGGGTCGGAAAATATCCACCCGACCCCCCAGACATATGCGATCATGCTCCTTGCTCGCCTACGGTAAGCGGATGGCGCTGTATAATGTATTCACCTCTTACCGTTTTTTGTAGACTCCCCTCCGATTCGACCTCTGCCCCAAATGCAGGGAAACTTCTCAGTAGACTCACTGCACGTGAAATATCCATTCAGGACGTTATATCTGATCGCGTATTCACCTTGTC
>JBBPLF010000478.1:0-24289 GCA_038089615.1 Aureoboletus auriporus
TCTTGAGTATGGCACTATCAAGAAGGGGGTGTGGGTGTGGGGAGGGGGGTGCAATCTCGACACGGGTTGTCACATCCGCAGGGACATGGGAAGGATTCGGGGATCGAGCGCGTTGATCTACAGAGTGAGTAGAGCCTAATATTGCCGGGAACGGCGAGTTGGCGATATAGTAGGCGCGCATTTGCGATATTGCGTTCTTTTGATCATCGGTCAGTGACATGATGGAGATCGTGTTGGTTCCTCCAATTACGTGAAGCAATAATGTGGTCGCACACAGCTATCGAGAGACAGCGGGACTACGAAATAGGTAAGTCTCCATAGGGTAGAAAGTAAATACTATGTAACTCACCTCAGTGGTGTGCGAGACGGAAACAGACTGAGGTGACGGTCTGTAGTACAACGACTATATATACGAAAAGCATCAGAGACTCGAAATAATAATTTGAATAAATGTCTACAATGAAACGCGCAGTGACAGGTATCCCACCTGTCGTGCCAATCGAAAACGAACTGTCCGAGTCAAGGGGTATGTCGGTAACGTCGTGTTACCGATCGCGCGTACCTGCGCGCGCGCTTGCTCTATTTCCAACATAACGATCGCTTCTCGGCCTCGTAAACAAGATTGTGGCCCGCTAACACTCTAGTCACGTGTACGGTAGATATCCCCGCGGCCGCATCATGTTAGATAGTTAGTTCCTCTTGTACTCATACGTCGTAGTCGCCTTTGGAGAGACAGCTGATAACGCCGTGTGGTGACGTGCGCAGTCGCTGTCAGCCTGAAATTGACGAACGGAAAAAGTCTGACCTGCAAACGGCGCCACAGCCATGATCATATAGGGAAACTCATAGATTTGCGCGAAGCGGACTACACTGGGCTTGTCCAAAGTCTTATGTTTTGCACTGGTGAATGCACACAATGAAATACGCCTGACAACAACTACACACAACACATCACCCGCATGTCGCACGACTCGTACTAATTTTCCTGTGCATCTGCATCAGCATAGATGGATAACCCAATCGGCAAGAACAAAAAGTTGATGTCTGCGGTTGTGAAGGCGTTGCGGAGATTGCAGGTCTATCGATTTACAGTTTTGCGTGCGGGGCGCTAAGTATATATATACCTGACGGATGTGCATTATTGGCTGAGGGTGCGATTTTGACGCTGGGGCGCGGAATCCAACAGAATGTGATGAAAAACATATACCGTAATCTAGTATGACATCATCGATTGAAAAATTAATCGACCTTAACAGGCCGATGCGGTTGGCTGAGGACCCAGCTGATTTCATTCAACTATGGCCCGGGTGTCTTTTCGCCGTACATACCCAAGACACTCAGGGCCCACCTCAAGATAATCATCGGAGATCGATCACCACATTCCTTCAGCTCCGAGGTAGATACGCTGCCTAGTTAGCAATAAAGTCATCCATCCTGGATCACTCTCTTTGCCAAGTACTGTCAGCGCATGTCAAGGGGTGACACTGTACGTGGCAGGGGCTTGTCTGCCCTCCTAGTCTGTGACACTGCGAATCGCGATAGGCACTGCCCCACATGACAACTGATTGACATTTGTTGACTTAAAGCCTGGTTACACCCGGATGCAAGTTCGTGCTTATGGGAAATTTGCAAGCGTTGAGCAGCGACTTCGAATATATTTGCGTCCTGCCGAGCTCGGGTGAGATGTATGCTGTTTGAGAAGAAGAAAAAACAGGAAACATGGGATATGCGAAACCCATGGGAAAGGATCTCGAAAAGAAATACGCAAATTTGCGTAGTCACGAACCTCTAATGAATAGTTATTAGACTAGACAGCACGACACTGAGTGAGAAATCGCACATACGCTCAGGTGCCGCCCGACGACAACTTCGCCGTCGACCTCCATCTCTGCGCGTGCAGATCTCAGACACCGACTAGCATACGCCGTTCGAACGATCTCAGGCTGGGCTTGCTGTGTAATGGAGGTTTCGGGTCGTCTGTATAATCCATTCGAGATCGTCAGATCGTGTTCCATGGCCGTGGTAGCATTGGGTTTGCAGGTCCAGGGACACAGCAACTTACAAGTAGGACCTCAGATCCCTTCTTGCACCAAGCACGCGTGCGGCGTGCCTGGAAGTTTCAAGTTCGTCAGGATCACTAGCAACCGCAGCGTGGGCACCAAGCCTCCGACAATGACGCCATGATTACTAGAAAAGAGAAGCTAAATATCGTAGCACGACGAAGGAACAGGACGATACCCAGAACAGAGAAGCGCGACGTTGAGGAGAATTTTCTCCTTAGAAGGGGGGGACGAAAGGAGTAGCTACGGTATACAACTCGAATGACAATGCAATACTCGGCACGAGCCATAGGGGTCAACGCGCTTGGCCACTGTGGGCACTGATGTACTGATGCGGCACTAACACACGATGGTGTGCAGGCAAGCTGTAACGCCAAGCCAGCCCACCCCACAATCATCAATGGCATCACTTGCCGCATATCGCAGTGCCCATCACAATATGAAACTCCGCTTCGGCCTGGGCAGTGGCGCTGATCACAGCTGTACATATTGCACTCCTGATCTACATCAAAATACATGATCTTGATCTGAGTCCCCGACATGATCGGACGAAAAGGGACCGATGGCAGACTGACAATCGACGGCTGTTGAAAAAAAAAGAATTAGTTGAGTAAGGCCGAATTAAATTAGCTGAATTGAACGACCGGCCACTCAACTCGACCGACCCCGTCCTAACGTCTTCGGGCTATATATTCCACTCAAATCCAGTGATGATGGTCAAGCGATAACGTTACAATCTAGCACTTAGGGGGGAGGCAGGAAACAAAGGGACTGAGGCTTTAAGGTTTCGTTAACGAAAGAGAATTTTAAAATATCTTGAAAATACTGATAATTAGATTACTTAAGTAAGCTTAGCAAAAAAAAAAAGTATAAGCTTTGTTCTACAAGGTTTGGACAAAGGCACTTATATATGATAATGACTACTTCAGCAAGTACTGTAACGAGCTATGCTCAACTAGTACCGAATGGGGGGATTCAAGCTAGGATCATCCCGGAGACTTCCCGTGTTTTTCACTGGGCTTTTTGGACTTGACCAACGCCCACAATGAGTAATGAGGGCGGAACTGAGGGCTGGAAGAATTACTGAGCCGATTTTCCCCGTTTGATCATATGTCAACATAGAGTGCTGTACTGTCAAAAGTCCGCTTCTTAGGCGCAAAAATTGCACAATTTGCGCATGGTATAGGACAGGGACCTCACTGAAATTTGGAACCTTGAAAACGCATGTTTCACAAACTTGTTCAAAAGCACGACTTTCAGCTTGTGAAATCCCAGGGGCCTTCCGATTCGAACCTTTTGGGTTTAATTGCGACTCGGAGGCACTCGACTAGCATCATACCAATCAATGCAATCTTGATTAGATCCATGATGCGGCTCGAACAATTTTAAGTAATCAATCTTGCGCGAAGCTGAAATAATTGGACGGTATACTTACAGCCTAAGAGTCCTTCCCAGCTTCGGGTTATCGTTATCTAAAGGTCTTCCTGTTCTTTTCTTGTTCTTTTTCAAACACACCTAGTGACAGTTCGAACGCTCGTGACTAGTCCGCCCTGTCCGGCAAAAACAAATCCATCGTCACACAAAAACGACCATGCTACAACGGTTCCGAGTGTACACGAATATGTCACATAAATGTGTTGCACCTGTGATGAAGACCATTTTACAGCCGATGACTGATGCGCCAAGAATGATGTGCTCTCGACAGTATGATTTGAACTGGGAATGTAACATGATATCAGAGAAACCTACTGATCGGAACTTTTGGGGCAGCGACAGTAATGTTACGAAAGTCCACCTCGTGTCAGCCTCATGGCCGGCGGTCCATTCTCCATTCCGATGGAGGGCTGTCGGACTCTGAAAGTTTTGCGCCCTTCACTTCCGACGAGCCTGAACTCGAGGCATACCGTGAGCGACCTCTACGCCCTGCTGGTATGGAAGTTGCATGGCAGGGACATACCTAGTCTTTGACATCTCCGCTTGTCGCACACGCCACAAGGATGAACCCCGCATCGGCCCTTCTTTTTTGGCAAAAGTGCGAAAATTATATTGTATAATTTTGTGTTAGGGATCTGATAACTTCGCAGCTGAAACGATATGCGCCTCAGCGCAACCGACGGACTATTACTACAACCACGGAGATAAGCTTCCGATAGGGTACACCCGTCCTACGACGGTCAAATGAATAAAATGGGTACAATGTATCCGCAAGCGGCAAACTAGAGGGCTGCAAGACAAGTTCCAGTGCCATGAACGAACCGCCAATATCCTGGCAACAGATGGGCAAGAGATAACCACAACTGTGAACCGTTTTAGTATGCCTATAGGGAAGACCGATCTCAACGGCTTACGCTGTAGAGCTGACATGATTTTCGGTCCGCCTTGGCGCTCTGGAGCATCATGAATCTCATACCAACCACACCGGCATATGCGACAAACGCCGCACTGCACATCACATCAACCTCCCACAAACATGTCAAGCAGACCGACCAAAGGGGCAGCCCAACCATAACCGAAATTCGGGCGAGAGAGGGAAATACGATGGGTAATGTTTTTCTTCCTATCAGTCGATCGCCTTCTTCATCTTTGAAGTCTTGGCAGTGTAGAGTTGTGGTGAATATCACCATACTTATAACCACGGCAATCAACGCAACTAGCTCTATGGTGGATCTATCGCATCCTGTAATCCAATGGTGAATAATGGGCGAACGAAGACCAGGGAGACTTACCCGCGACGAGGGTTCCACCGAGCTCGAATAATGAGTAACCCACTGCGGTCACAATGTTCTTGGAGAGCCAGTGTTCATGACCCCGCAGTTCGTTGTACCAAATCATTAATGATGCAAGTACCACACTGACGGTGAATAAGTGGGTGCTATACGAGGCCGAAAGCCACAAGCAAGCCGGAATTAAGAGCCAACGCAAAATCGTCGCGTCTCGGATGCTGATGAGGCCGGCTGGAATGGGACGGAAAGACTTATTCTTGCTGTCCTCTTCCGGGTCGACCAGTTGGTTCGCGACATCGAACTGTAAAAGATGCAACCAGATCCAGAATATTACATGGGGGAGATGCCTAATGTCACAAAGTGGGGCGGCAGCAGTCGCGAACGATGTCTAGAACATCATCCTCAAAATGAGTATGTATATCGAGCAGGTCGATACTTACTACAGGGATTATGGTCGTAATGAGATCGGATTTCGTAAACCGGTAAAGGACACGGATAGCCCGTGTAATGCTCTGCCAGTATGCAAACATCGTCGTGTCGAGGTCGTGATATCGTCGAAGGGGGGGGATATGGAACCAAAGGGTTGAAATCCATGGAGATTAAATAATGGACGTGTCTGTCATACGGTATACCTAAATATGGCCCAAGCGACCTAAAGAGTACCTTGTGTTGTTCACAGGTACGTACACAAACAACCGTACTTGTACCACTGTCTCGGCTAACGTTTTGAGGGCACGCCCACGGCAGCCCACCCAGCATCATGCGATCAACCCATGTTTGGTTATACCTAGCCGTACCGCCATTAGGAGACTAGTAACGGTGGTACCGCAGCACCGATCCACCCGTAACCTCTCCTAAGTATCTTACTCCTTTGTCTTACTATGTATCTAGCGCCTGGGGTAACATACTTAACTTTAATTCACAGTTCCATCTACATCCCTGTTCTCCCTTAACGCAGTAAGAAGGATAGTGTGTGGATGTTCTGATGTTGAACAAGTGACCTGTTACACGTATGATGTTGCCGTTGCCTGATCGAGAAGCAGGAGAATCCCATGGGTATGTACTTACGCACTCGCAGGCAGGCTGGTACACACATGAGCCGGACCCGACTTCCATCCGATCTGATCATCTGACAGCACTGTGAGATTTACAAACGACAAGACTAAGATCCAGAAGCGATGTCCTGGAATCGGAAGGAATATATATTTCTCATTATTTCTCATTAGCGCTTATAATATAGCAATTGATCAGTGCCTCTCTGGTCCTGAAAACAGATGGATCGGCGGAGAAGCACACGTTGCTGTTTCGTGTGGTATGATACGATCAATGTTTTCATCAGAGGACCCCTTATGGCTCGATAACTTCCATAAGACGGTCTATCTGGGTCTGCATGCTGTACAACTGGGAAACCAAGACTGCATGTCGTTTTTCCATCAGAGCAAAAGCCCAATCGTCATCCAAGTCACCATCCCGATATCTCTGTGTTCGAACCGCTTCAGTTGTCGAAGACGATGGTAGGCTAAGAAACCGCGTTGACTGGGAGGAAGTGCTTCTGCGGCTCAACATTGACATTGCTGATCCGGGACGCGGGCTTGGGCTTGGACTGGGAGGCGCCTCCGATCCGGACTCTGTCGCCTCGGACCCCGACACAGCAGGTACAGGTAGGAAGTGGCTAGACGTGTCGTTGATGATGACAGGCGGCGGCCCAAACCTGAGTTCTTTCTTGATAGCGGTGCTTCGGCTCATGTTGGAACCAAGGATTCGAGGCTTTCTCCCGCTAGCAAGCACTTTTTTTCGCGCGCTCATGCCGATACAGTCTACAAGTTGCCTCATCGCTTCACGATCGGAGACCGCGCGACGCATGGGTGTGCGACCGGCGGTGCCCGTCCGTGGGAGAGTATGATGGAGAACCGCATTGTACGGACGGATGGGCGTAACGAAAGAGCCCGGGGTATTGGATGGTGCCTCACTCTGTGCGTATGATGGATAGGAATTGGATTGAATAGGAAGGAACGGCTGAGGAATTTTCAAGACCTCCGTCGCTCTCTGAGACATGCTTCCATCCGACAACGGAAATGCGTCTCTGGGCGGTCCCCAAGAAAATCCAATGAAGGAGGCGGCAGCTGGGGGGGATCCTGATCCAGGAGTGACACGAGGGGTCGATTGTGGATTAGACCAGCTTGGAGACGTGCTCACAGAGGACTGAAAAAGTGCAGAAAAATGGAATGGATCCGATACACTTGCATCTCGGGGTTCGGGAGGTGAATAACAAGATGAATAGGTAGCGGGAGGGTAAGTAAAGTGTGGCACGTGGAGTTCCGGTGGAGCATCATCTAAAAACCCACTGTTACAAAATGATATCGGACAGTGAATGAATATATATTACCCATTCCAACGCTTGCCCAGTGTGTGTACTTGAAAAATGGGTGCTCAGTAATTTCCAGCACATTACAACGGCCTAGTCTGCGTTCACGGAGAGTCAAAAATCTTCCAGATGTCAGGTAAATCGCCCATTTTCTACGAGCAATGCTTACCGTTGCAACAGATCGCGGCAGGGTTCGGAAACCGTGACGGACTTGTTAAATCGCAGGCTGGTCTAGTAGTGTATGAGACCACCTAGCAATAGTAATGAAACGCAAAGAGCAGACCTGATGATTCATAATCCTGAGGTATGTTGTTCCAATATCGTTGGCAAAGAACGGAGTCACACCATATACTAGCTCATAGAGCATGACTCCAAGGCTCCACCAGTCTGTCTCTAAACCACATGTGCTAGCCGGATGCCCGGAGCCAGGAAAGGCAGCAAACTGTCTTGAGAGTTCGAGCGCGAGTAGAGCGTCCTCGTGTGCTTGCAGAATTTCGGGAGAAATATAGTCACAGGTGCCGCAAGGGACTAACGAATGGCGTTGTGGAATGTTCTGGCTCCCATCCGGTTTTGGAGGAGACAGGGGTGCCGCAGAACCAAAATCAATTAAACGTAGATGAGAACTTGAAGTTAGGACAAAGTTATGGGGTTTGATATCGCTTTGTTGTGGTTGAGCAGTGCCCCAGTCATTCGAATGAAGGCATACCGGTGAACAAATCCCTGAGAGTGACACCAATGAATTGCGCAAACAGCTTGAGGGGCCCACCATTCCAGGTCAACTTCCAACACTCTGCCACCGTGAGGGCTGGATTCAAGCACATCCCATAAGGTGCCACCATCGGCGTAATCCATGACGAAGTTGAGATGCGTGGAAGTCTGGAATGAACATAACAGATGAGGTGCCCATATGGTGTTACTACGTCTGGCAAGTATCAAAATATCGCGTTCAGTCTTCGGGGAACATTGCTGTTTGAATCTGGGTTAACCAAGGTAAAACTATCTTCTGGGCGAATTACTTCACGGCATCTGAGAGCGAAGGCCTTCTCGACTGACTTGCGAACATAAACCCTTCCATCAAAAACACAGTTAACCACGTCTATCTGGGGACCGGACTTAGTGAGGGAAACACGAGCGTGAAGAATAGAACAGACGACACCAAACTGGCCACGATCTAAGGTACCAAGCGCAATGAGATCTTTGTCTGTAAATCGCAATGAATCAATCTTTATGGTTTTCGCTACAAAAAAAATAATTGGGAAGAGATCTCGATCGTTGGAGGAAAAGCTTCTTACAGGTCTTTCCAATTGCATTCTGACCATGCAGAACACGGTCAAGTGCAATGCCCTCGTCGTCGTCATTACCACGGGCTTGCAGAAGTGAGTTGAGAAGATCCTTTCGCTCTGCCCAAGAAGACATGCCACATCGCGTAAGTTGTCGTAGTACAACCAGGGGCGCATAATGTTTGCCATTGTTTGTCGCCATCCATCGGAGTCTGGCATGCCACAGGCCACTACTATGTACCTGCTATCTCCCTCTGGGCCCACCGCTGCGGCACATATTCGTATCGTCTATTCACTGATCGACCTCCAATTGACCACTTTCCAATAAATACTATTTATCAATTCTAGATTCATTACTTAACTGGCTTCAAACAAAGATACTTGCTTCGCCTCCAAAGTTCGCTCTGGAATTTATCTGGAATCCCTCTCTTTTGGCATGTCCCTGCTGAACAATATATTCATAAGTCACAGTATTAATTCTGGAATAGAATTTATTACAAACTTAGTCGTGATAACAGGCCAAAAGGGTAAAACTTTCTTCCGCAACTTGTTACTTGGCCCGGTTCCAGCTTCCTGGTAAGTCTTGACATGTCTGTGGGTGTTGTGATGATGCTTACTACCATGTCATTTAGTGACATTTTTTCTTGTGCACTCCTCCGTAAGTGCTTCATTCACTTGCTGGCGGATCTCAAAGTCCGTAGAGCCGTTTCCGACCAATTCGTAAGTCCTAGACCTGTCCTAAAATCCCGTCAAAAGGTCCGGTAAGGGTTGTATGTGCGTGTAATTGCAGCTAATAGTACAACCATCAGCATGGCGGCTGCCGTGGCGCAATCTTCGCATAAATTGCGATAGAAAAGGTTGAGGTCAACTGACATGCACCGCAATGAATACCTTTACTAGGAAGTTTCAGCTGTTACTACCTCTTTATGGCACACACACCATTCGTCAAGGTGATAAAACCTTGCTGAATAAAATCTAATCTATTTTTGCTTTCTGATTTAATCTATTCGATACATAAGTGTAGCCCCGATCATCGGCTTCGGCATCCAAGTATAATCGGCTTATATTTCAGAACCGGTGAGAACCGCGGGACCAAGGAGGATCTCGAGCTCGCCATCGTGGGTTTTCACGGCATCGGGAATGTGGTGGGGCACGAGTCGCTAGAACGTTCAGGGTTAGTAACCCAGATTTATGGTAGGTGTGGTATGTTTGATAGGATGTTTGGCCCCTCATTGATTGATTGCTATCTGTCAATGTCCAGCCTCGTGCTGCGATGTGTACCTAGTATTAATAATTTGTTGAGTACGCCGTCGCCACATATATGCGACGTTCAGGTTCGTTATCATCTCCCGGGCCGAAACTTGAACTGGGGTAATCAATGGATCTGGCGCTACTTACACCGATTCTCTACTTGGAAAAAGCTTGCCATTGTGCCGTGGCCGGTACATGCTCAGCTTGAAACTTGTCGCATCTTGTATATGGTTTATGCATCGGGTCTGAGCAAGATTGCACCGTTGAATTAAAATGGCCCAGGAACACAATTTTGTTTGTGAAGGCAAAGGCACTTCAGCGACGAGGGAACAAAATAGGAACCTGACAAGAGCACATTGCAGGTAAGCATACATGACACTTCCGGGCCGTATGCCAGTGCGCACTTGTTGCTCATTATCTCTTACTAAGGGTAGTTGCAACATTACACATCAATCGAGTAATTCTAAAAAAATCTTTACTTCACCAACGGAAGAACACATTGGCCAGTCTTCTAAACAAACCGCTGCAACTAGCTCTAACGTACGTAGTTCGCTTCGTTCCTACTTCAAGAAGTCAAGGGTAAGCGCGCAAAGTCATGCGACACACTGACTTTATAAAAAAGTGTCAAGTGGTAGCCTTGTACTGGAGGTCTTTAAGTTCTTGCCGCTTCTTGGACGGAAAGTTTAGACCCCCTGCCATTGATTCAAAGGGTACTAGTACGTTTCTCTCTCTCGACGTGAAGAGAAATGATCTTCCTGTCAGTTCAACGGTTGCTTTTTCGGGTCACACTGGCAGACTGCCTTTGTATATCTATGAGGCGACCGTCCTCCATCGTGAAGCGCTGGAGTTTTGCCCTCCTACTCACCCCTCCATGTTCTACCGTATTCAAACTTGCGAATATTCCCTGGAATTGTTGATTGTTTGGCGGCCCAGGTCATTCCACCCAAATCCTGAGGTCTTGCACTTCATCTCTCCACTTGGTCTTGGGGGAAATGATGACTTCAACGAGGGTACAATTCTTACCCGAGGTTCACTGGATCTCATTTTTGTGGTCGGTAGACTCGGTACGAGCAAGTTGGAGGATTTGATGGTTTCCGGATTCCCTCATTTTCCTTTGTGTGTTGCTGGTGAAGATGAACGGGATCTTGAAATTCTCCACCTCTCGACTGCGGCCCCACACCCCTGGGCTTACCTTGATTTCCTCACTCGTGCCAGTGAAATGAAGCATTTCACCGCCGCAGGTCAATGGAACGCCCTTGGCACGAATGAACTCGGCAGCGAACCGGTCAACGTCGGTAACTTGAAGCCAATTGTCGATGGTCTCCCGAAATTCAGGGACATCCAGATTCCAAGGACAGGATTCGTGAGCAAGAACGAATGTGTACGGCATAGGCTACTACTTGCCTTGGTGTCCTACTAGCAAATCCGCCGTTTGAGCCTGCTTTCCGAGTCACTCTTCACGATGGCCTCCCAGTTTGCATGCCGCTCCACTTGCTGCGTGACTCGGTGGCTGTTGGAGACGGAGAGAGTCCGGATGAAGTGATCCATAGGCTTTCCTGTCTGTGATGGAACTCTCTGGATTTCGCTCCCTGGTCGGGATAATATGAGCGGCAGATGGTCATTTTGAAGATACAATCAAGGCAACATCAGTACTTTATTAACTTAGTGTCAAAAGTCGTGCGTCGGGAACGCAGCTTGCAGGTGAGGCGGGATGAATTGGCGACGGTTATTCGCGATAGCGGACATGCTATACCCTATGTACGGTAGCCTTGATTTATTTTTATTGTAGGTACTGTATAGTATGGCGCAGTCCTAATACTAAATATTCGACACTTAGGCCGTCTGGACTCAGAATGACCTAATACAATTGACCAGCGTGAATTCAATCCAATGCCATATTACAGTGTGTACACTTAATAAGAGTCAATGTTCCAGTATGCGAACTTTCAAGTCTAATCACTTTATTCTGCTTGAAAATAGTAAGCATATGTAATCGGAATTTGGCCCCAGACAAACATGCTGAGGCTTCAAGCGATGATATGACCTGGTTGATACTATCACAGGTCACGGGCCCACAGGTGAAAGTAGAGAAGAGTGGGCGGAAGATATCCAAGGACTCCTTGAGACCGTCGTTGGCCTTGTCATATACTTCCAACCAGCGGTGATGGTAAATATCTCTATCGTTGTCAGGATGCAACACGGCAGCCAAACCATCCTAAGCAGCGAACTCAAAGTCGAAGTGAGATAAGATACAGCTAAGAAACGCGCCATGGCATGAATAGATTCTTCTTCAATAATGGAATCAACAACGTCAATGTGAAATGGGGGTGCCATGACCTTGAATTTAGCTGACCGCTGAGATTGAGAGGATTCGGTATAACCTAGTATGTCGATGGTAAAGGTAATTGAAGTTAGCGATTGACATGTCTGCAGAAGCCGTGCGAGTCCATCTGGCGTGATCCCACCAAGTGTACTCCAACCCCACTCCGTGTTTATGTGGGGGTGTTCTAGCTTGGGCCAAGCCGATGTCAATGATAACAGTCTGCTATCTGTCAGGGCTACATTCCATTCTAAATCGAGTGTCATATAACGGAGATTGCTGAATGCTCTGCGTGACCACAGGTCATAAAAGCCAAGCATGTCACGAGTTCGAGTGGGATCCGAGTTATGGTCGTACACTTGGGTCAGGTCCCATGATTGGATCGTGTGGGCAATACCGGACGTCCCAACCCTAGCCAAGAAAGAAGCAAGATCCTGCTTGGAGGGACAGAGTTCAATGGAGGCAATAAACTCTGTGATAGTAGGCAATCGGATTCGGGAGAAAAACCCCGATATCGGGATTAGGGATTGAGAATGTAATTCCAAAGAGCACAAGTTTGAAAAGAAAAGCAGAGACTTAAAGGTGACGAATTGATCTGGAAGCGTAGCGCACAGCGCACATGTGAGCTCAGTCAATGCAGGAACGTGGGACAGATGTGCGAGAGAATCCAAATCCAAGGTAGTTCGAGGACAATCCACCGTTCGAAGGTTCCGCCAACAGCAAATACAATCAGAGATAATTTTGCTGCACGCGGGCCGAACGTCACCCAGGATGTCAAGTCTTTTGATATGTGAGGAGAACTTGGAAAATGACTCCAGGAGACCCTGAAACCCAGATAGATTTTTCTTGACCAATAACTCGGTATCGAGTGAAATTGAAAGCGAAATTAGGGATGGGAAAGGCTGGTGTAAGAGAGGTGTCGTTTTCAGTGCGTAATCGCAATGAAGATACCGAAGGTTCGGGAAGAGCGAATCGGCGGTAAGGATACGCATGAAGGTCCCGACAGTGTCCAAATCAAGTCCACTTGCGAGTTATGTATCCTCAGACACGACGCGTGTAACTTCGGAGGATATCCCATTCAGCTTGTCCACAATTTTCTAGGAACCTAATGGGCAAAGGTTCATTACCACGTTAAACCGTGATGAAACGTTCTTACATTGAGTTGTTGCCCGTGATATCCAGAGAATCTGAGCACTCGATACAATGTTTCGGGAAGACACCACGGAAAAGGGAACAGGTCTTCTAATACTGACCACAGCATGTCCAGTGCTGGCTCTTTGAATACGCGACACAGTGTTCTGGCCAGAGCAGCCAGATCAGAAGGGTTGAGTCACGGATATGCCATTGCTGGCAAAATATGACCAAAGACGTTCAAAAAGATCTCTTCTAACTCGAGCGCGTGATGCATTCTGAGTTTGGAGCAGAAAGCTGGAGAAGAATGGCGTACCAAAGTACAAACAGTACGGCCGGCGACTCGGAGTGTCACGGTCGAAACGTTGAAGCTGAAGTTTGTTGAAGTATGCACTTACGGCCTGAGCGAAAGGTTAACTTGAAATTAACGCATCGTGGCGAAATAGTGCCACGTGACTCCTGAGCCGATCAAACTTGAGAAGATGATCGGAAAGTTGGAGCGGAAGAGTACAGGCACTTCGATCTAAACACCTTTTTACCATGTGTATGATTTATCGGCTAGTCAACTCGGGTGAAGAGAGACCCAGGCTGTTGACGATCGCAGATTTCGACTATCAAGCGATTAGTTACTTAATGGTCTCGACCTAGAAGAGCTCTCAACGAGTCCATTGACAGGCTAGCAGTGCTAGTGTTGAGGCTAGTTCGCGTTCTTCATCCAGGATGATGCATGTTGTGTCACCGTGATTTCAATGATCGTGCTCAACCAACACGCGATATCATACAACTGTACGTGACCCAGTTACTTCTTTCAATCAGGAATATTCCATCGAGCTACTTTTCCTGACGAATCCCCAACCCAAAGTGTCTCGCTCAATGGGACAAGGACAATCATCTCAGCGAAATAGGATAAGAATAGGAAAACAAAAACGACTCACCCGATAAAGTCGAGAGACGAGACAGACACAGACGTATTCTTCTGAACTTCCAAATCACGGACTTTTAAAAAGCTCCACCGAGCTCGAGCGCCCTTGGGGGTGTCTTCCGCGCTCCAAGTATACAGTGCGATGGAACCGTCAGCGTGACCGGTCGCAAGGATACCTAGGTGAGAATAATCCCGCTCGTGGAACGCAATGGAGGTCACATAAGGTCCTGCAGTGCGAGGTGCGCTTGACGTGAGATCCAATCTCGCAATCGGCCGGGCGTTGATGCTATGCAACCATAAAGTGCGACTGGAACATGTCGCGATATAACCCTAACGGATAATATTGGTCATCAGAAACCTGGTAAATCTCACTTTCCCCGACGTACCGTAGACTCATTGATCGCGACGAGATGTACAGCGGCATCTTGCTTCATACTGTCTCCATCAACGTGCCAAATCGATCGGACGTATAGACCCTTGTTGAGATCCCACACAATGGCACTCCCGTCTAAGCTGCCACTGATCACCACAGACCAGGTCCTGGATACACGAAGACAAATTATAGAAGCCCTATGTTTGCGCAGGAGATGGACGAGCGACAGCAAAGGATGTTGTCCCTTGGCTGCCGTCGAACCCAGGAATGGCGACGTTGACGAAGAAGCGTGAGTAAGGTGCCAAATGCGCACCAGGCAATCGTCCGATCCAGTTACAAGAGTGTCTTTGTCCGCAAATCCAGCGCAAGTAGGAAAAGTAGCTTCAATCGTTTGCACTACCTGGAACAAAAACAACAGTTCATCGCCTTTGAATAGGAGTGACTATTGCAAAGGCGTACCGCGCCATGATGAAGCACCCTTAGAGCACCGTCGTTTCCCCATTGGACTTGTTCATCGGGTCGCGTTGGGGAAGAGAGCAGGCCATGGGGTACAGGGTTCACTTTACCACTGCCATCCTTTACTACGGATGCTACAGGCCCATCGAGCACCACTATGAAGGCCGTGAGCGTATGAAGATGTAATGAATCCATGGCTCGACTTACCTTTCAGTGGACGGGGATCCCAGGTCAACGCCAACGCATCTTCTGGTATTCCCCTAGAAAGCGGCACCGAGAGGCTGAGGATGCCCTGTAAATTCCTTGGTGGGTGAGGCGAAGAAAAAAGCTTTCGCGGCGTCTGCCCAACTGTCCATGGTGTAAGCACATATATCGAATCACACGCAATGGACATAAATTCACAATTGTGAATAATTCCAATTGTCGCTTCTCGCTCGAGAGGATCCGCGATCTTGTCCAAGTCTGTGACAAGATTGAGAATACCTCCTTCTCGGAATATTGAAACTAGACTTGCCTATCGATCCCTCGTAGCTAAGTGGATGAAACACGTTGAGAGAATCAACATCATGTTGTTTGCATCCCCATACGAGATCGATCCACGCTGGAAGATTCTCGCTCACATAGCGACTCTCCAGGGCCTATAGAGAGAAACAACCACAAGTAGACGAGCTAAAGTGCACTGATGGACGTGATACCCGATACTCACTTGACGATGTATGTGTACAAATAAGAGGGCGTCTTCCTTGGCCCACGGGGGTAACTTTACGTTGTGGATCCTTTCACCTGTGCTCGTCGAAAAACCAAAGTCGAGATTGGACAAGTTCTCAAGGAACCTAGTCAATGCATGAGACAAGTATCACTGCCTTCTGCTTGGGTTGAACTTACTCCGGACACGTAAAAAACTCGGGAATGAGCTCTCTCACGTCTCCTCTCACGTCTTGTGATGCAGATGAATATGCCCTTCCAATATCACTATGCACGGCGATCAGCGATGTATGCAGAGTATACTCATTTGGCCAACCTGAACAATCTATCCGGAAGATCCCAATCCCCGCCCTGTGAGAATGAGTAAATCTGAACGGTTTGGTCTCAAGACAGACATACCTGTAGGGTCTTGAACATGCTTGTATATGGTGCCATACGAATTAAGAAGTGGCAAACAATCATGGACCTACCAGTCAAGCACGCGTTATCCACTAAGAATGCACGATATCAAAAATTGAATCATACGAGCTAAAATGCGTTCCGTAGTGAAATGGTTTCTCGCCGACGCTTTCGAGGTTTTCATAACGACAGCGAGCAATCTCACAACGATCTGGTGTCAGAGCCCCCATTGGCTTGGAAAGACTAAGAAACGAAAATGTATCGAATAGGAAGTGGTGGATTATCAGTGGTGACTTACTCTCGGAACGAATCGGGCAATGAAAGGTCTAAAGTTTCCGAAGTGTAGTCCTTCAAAATCCAGGCTTCCGGATCGCAGTCAGGACGATGTTGGGATATTCCAACAAGGAAAACATACGAAAGACTGGATACTGCGTTGCATCGCTGGGCGTGCGTCCCGATAGTTGATTCAAGATGCTCAAATAGGTGTACTTTGATCAAGTCAGACGAGACGCATATAAGGCGAACTGGTCCACCCACATTACTGATCTCTCTATTCTGCCACTGTCGCTGAGCGGTCGCCAATGCTTTTTCGTGATCAGTCAATGTCGCCCTTCCCTTTCCCTTTGGAATCGCTATGCTCATCTCTCGTAATACAAGCCCAAGTGTCGACACGTGTTCATGGGTCGAATGTCGCGATATGATAACTTGCAACCTCTGCGAAACGTCGAGTCGATTGGTCCCATTCAGAAACACGACCAACAAGGTCCGACTGTCCTTGAAGAATATTTCTAGACTAATTTCTATTGAGCCGAACATCCATGATAACCACAAGGTACACACACTCACGCAACATCCGTAAAAAGAAACGATTTGTTCGAAAACCCTGCAATCTGTTCGAGCGACCTGTAATGCCATAAGCATGGTAAGTGAGCAAGGATTCCTGTAACTTCTAGCTCACCACCGCCGTGCCCTTTGGGGACTACGCAAATGGGACGTGCTCCCAGCAACGAAAAACATCCCTTTTGGCGCATCGACGGCATCGATCAATTCGCCTGACTCGTTCTCGATCAGTCCATCCAACATATAAAGGTGCGTGTGTCCAAAAATGAGCAATCCGGCTGAGAAGCAAAAAGTCAGAAATGAGTCTGCGAAAAAGAACAGAACACGCGTACGATACGAGTCTACCCCCGACACTCGGCATATGGTGCTAACGGCCTCGATAATGTCTCCCGGTTCTAGTTCGTGCCTAACCCGACGATGCTTGTCTTCCGCGATCTCATCCGTCAAAGCATTTCCATTGTCGTCCGACAACGTGTCCGCGTCATCCTTGATCGAACCGTCCGTCTCCAACGTGGAAGAAACCTCCGTCTCTCTCATTTCGTTCGTCACGCTGCTGGTCTCTTCGTGAGGCACCAACCCAGACGATTCAACAAACGGTTCCATTTTGTTCCTGAGGAGTGTTAGAACGAACGTCACATGAAACGGAGGAATATGGCTCACCGCGTTCGATGTGGACCTTCCGTTTCGTCCAATCTCCAAGTCCGTTCAGGTGAAAGATGACACCACACATCGCGTTCTGTGCATCCTCCCAAAACATCCTCAGAAATCGCCGAGATACGTCGGCGACGCTCACGCCTGTGATCCCAGATAAATCACAACACACAAGTACTCGATAAGTCATGCCTTACGTGTCGATAAACGTTTTCCGATAGCGTTCTCGCTCGGAGGCAACGATTGTATTTCTCCACTCCTCCAAACGTCCGGTACTCTTGCGCAATGCCTCTTGCACAGACACGAGTCTAGTAGGCGAAGGTGTGACAACGGGACTCGTTGATCGAGATCCAGGCTGGGTGATATCCAATATCTAGAATGACAACCACGTCAGACGTGTCTGGATATCAAACATTCTCGTTGTCAATTACCTGCTGCTTCTGTGTGGGCGATACATGATTGCCCGTCGCTACCAGCAACCCAAGGTGCGTAAGTTGTGTGGATACCTTTGGATCGTCGTTTCCGGGCGAAGACGAGAGACATTCGATGAGAATATCGGTCGAGCTCTGTGATCTGAATAGTTGACGAAACGACGAATGTGAAGTGTGTAGATCGATCAAGTCATCAAGAATTCGTTCAACGACAAGTCTCGACGGGCCTGAAGTCGGTGTGATCCTTGTATCAATATTTTACATATCGGAACGAAAAAGACTAACCTTGTCCATGGGTGTCTGAATATGCGAGTAACCCTTGGCGAAGAGCAAGCAAGACGACAAAAAGGATTTGGGGACATCTGACAGCCTTACCATCTCGCGATGGCTGCAACAGTAGATCGAGAGCAGCCTCGTGAATGACGTCGTTCCAGATAGGTGGCAACACCTTCCTCAACGTAAGCCAACCACTCGCGAGCTCAAATTTCTTTGCAAAGGAAGAAGAGGTACTAGAACTGATACCGATGATCACAAGGATTTGGCAAACGAGAGCGGGAGATGGTTCGGATCCGAGCCACAGTAACGCAATGCGTGCAACAGGCAGGACTTCCGCAAACTTCATATACATGGTCGGGATTCGGAGCAGTGATATGACCGCATCCAAGACGAGTCGCACTTTCTCGTTGTTATTGTTGCCTCCCGCAAAGGAGGCCCGCGGCGAAGGCAATGGAACAGCATCTATAAAACCAGCACAATTATTATGTCCTTACAAACGAAAGTATTTCACGCACCAAAGGAAAGGTTCGCCGCAATATACGACGCGACGGGTTTGATGGTGTCGTTGGCAGCGAAATGAGCTTGCATGACAACGCCAAGTGCATTAGCTATGTGAGGAACCGTTTCTGGAGGGTACCATGACGTTTGCATAGCAAAAAGCAGTCTACGCACAAGACCCTGCTTTGATAAGCGAACCTTTGCATTAAACTTCCTGTAACGGCTAGCGCGCAGGAGAAACGCAAAATGTTCAAGATGGGCTCTCTGAATATCGGTAGTTGTCATTGACCAGAGTTCAAAGTCGAGTGCAATGGCAATGTATGCAATGGGGTTTGTGATAGTAGAAACACTAACATGGCCAGTCATGAGTCATGAAATAAAGACAAAGGCAAAGAAATGTTTCTCACTCTGGAGAACGAAAACTGAGCCCAAGAAACTCGAACAGAATTTCGAATGTTGTCATATTGATAAGGCCACTCTTTTGGTAAAGGATGCTGGCGAGAACATCGTAACCACCTGTATCACATCAACAACGAATACGGTCACGGAACATTATTCTTACCGACGCGTTCCATATCCTCTGAAGTTTGCCAGCAATTGCGAAGACACTCGCATAGGATAGCAATGGTCCGGGACAACTGATGCGACGTCTTTCACCACTTTAGCGAGATGTATAACAAACTTCATGTAACACTACTCACCTCCGCGAGAGATACCAAACAAAGTACCAGCCGAGTACCACCTATACTCCACAGCACAAGGTCTAATGATCGGCACGGAATAGCGACGAGGGGTCCAAAAATGACTTTGCTACCCTGGTCTTGTTTGATCGAGAGGTGTGTATCCAATGGTGGAAAATCAGCAATATCCTTGGCGACGACCTTGCACAGAATCGAAGCTTCGGTGATCAGGACCCCATCTCTAATGGCTTTCTTCAAAGACGCTTCTCCAGAAACCCATGCAGGGCCGGTCATGTGCATATTCAGTGAGGTAGACGCTTCATAGGTGAGGAACCGGACTAGAGCTGTGTCCTGAAAATTTCCTTCGTATCTGGGACCCAAGTGATGAATGAATCTAGGGAGTTCATCGTCTGACCCTGATTAATGACAGGAAAACACGAACACAAAGAAACAATAACAATTACCTAGTGATGTAGAAAGAAGGTATACTGACGTGGCACACCAGCTAGACGCCCTATCTGGGCTTTTGTCACCCAAGGTAAATTCTCCAACACAGTTCTCGTGGATAGTGGGATAAGCCCAGTCTAACGTTTCACCAAGAACACCATCTACAAAGACGCCTAGACAGAGTATTAATTCTGGAACAATCCTTGATATGCCTAAACGCACGAACGGCAGCTTGAGAGGCACGATGCGGGTGGTAAACGAGAACAATATGGGTCCAGCGCGAGGTTTCTATTCGTGGTTTGGATAAAACAGTAAACTCCTTGCGAGAGCTGGTTCGTAATGCAAGAGCGCCGTTGCTGCCTATGCACAATTCTATGGCATAACGCGAACCAAAAGAGACGCTGAATATTCTGTGGGAGACAGAGGGCATCCTCTCGAACCACGCCCATAGCTATGGAAAGTAAATGTAATGCGAAACGCCCAGAGAGTATTTTATGACACTTGCCATGAATGTCAAACCAGAGGCAGGAAGTGCATTGCAACCACCGAGCGACATAGTTACGGCAGATCTATCCTGAAAGGAAATATGAGGCGGCCATTTCGATCTAAAGGTAGTGCGAATGAAGTCGATCATCTCTGAATCCAGCGACTTGTCCTCTTTCACTGCGCACTGAAACAATCGTTGAGCGTCCGTGGTGGAAGTGCCCATCTCGAATAACCGCTTGATGATCTTGCACTGCAGTCGACGTTCCACGGCGTACGAGCCAAGCTGGTCCGATGTAGAAGAAGAGATGAAACTAGAAAACATGGGCGTAAGTAAACCCAACATGCTCAAGACGGCGAGGTTGCGATGGGACGATTGAGTGAGATGCTCCAAGATCTTATAAACTATAAGACAGAGGGAATGCTTCGTCGCGAGAGATCCGAGGACAAGCTCCCAGACGATGTTAAAGACACGAGGTAGATGGATAGTACCAAGAAATGGCGCAAAGTCCAAGAAATGGATGTCTAGCTCGTGGAGGTCATGACAATATGCTTGCAAGGTTGCGAAGAGGTCGACTACCGCGAATTCATAGAAAGAGAGGGAAAGAAGACACCCTAGGGTCTTTTCGAAGGTGACAGGATGTTTCATGAGCGTGTCGCAAGCGTCAAACAACGCCGCATAGCCGACGTACTCCTGGAGCTGGGTTATAAGAAAAACACGGCAGGACGAGACAATGAAGAGTTGACGACGAACCTCGAAAAAGGTCAAGTTGATTGAATGCTGATCCAAAGCCTTTGAAGTGAGCATAAACACAAGCTGGATACAATCGGACACTTGTTGAGTTGCCTGAGGACTGGACAATCCCGATTGCGTCGCCGGTAATGTCGACAGGACGTGCATCAAAATAAGAAATCCATCCGCTTCACGAAATGCATCTAATGCTCCAGAGTGCTTCTCTGCGACAACAGATTGAAGGGAGTGCAAAATCTGCCAAACATGGTGTGAATCCAAAGAAGGCTCGATGATGCAACAATGTCTTTACCGCGATCCTCGAGTCAGTATCACCCGCCAATTTTAATTCTTGCACCAAGGATTTGACCTGGCTTGCGAGAGCGCTTCCATCAGTAGTTGCGACCGGCGTCACGGTATTGGCGTGACCATCGTGGTTCAGGCTGGTGTCGTGTGCGTTCAGGTCCTGAAGATTTCGGAGGGGTGCTAGCAGCGACCTCAACATTTTAGAGGAATGAAAGTCACCAATCCCAGCTCAGTAAACGTTCATTTACACGTAGCAACTAGTGAGAGTTAGTTACGTGTTGGATGCGATAGACAAGTTCAGGCGGCAACTTCCTTTTCTAGTTGATGCTATCACGACTCCGGCGGCTTCGGCCGACATTGATCGGGATCGACGGACCAGTTCAGTGACTCACTGCTTTTGAGACTTGAGATCTTGATGCTTAAGAACTCATAAAAAGAGTCAACCGATGATGCAGATTACTGCCACGACTAAATGCGACATAATATACGGTTTACGACGATAATTCAGTGTGTGGTGTAACCGGTGTTCAACTACTCTCCATGGAGCGTCGCCTTTTCAAGGGGCACGGCTACACGGTAGTACCGCTGGCATAAATATTGGATGCCGACGACGAGCTCAGGTTTGTCAAGAACTAGAGGGCCGCCGACTGACGTTGGTTGATATAACACAGTGATCACGTTGAAATGACCTTTCTCCCCACCAGTTTGGAGGATCATCAAGTTCGTCCTCGTCGTCCACACGATGGCGAAGAAGTAAACGCATAGATACTAAGATAGGTGGCGATTGTGCTATCACCTGAAGCTGAGACACGTGCGACAGCACAGGAAGACATTGTGCATCCATGCATCCGTCGTTCCACCACGTGAGCGCTAGTGTGCATCCCTCACACCGGATGCCAAGGGATGGTGAGCATGCGGGACAATGGGAAGGACGGTACTGACGAGAAGCCAAGAGCCGATTCTGAGAGTAAATGGACCTTCCTCGAGCAACAGTCGGGGAAATGAAGCGAGAGGAATCCGAGTTTGGCGAGCAACTGAACGTGCGATGTTAATCAAGGGGAAAGATTTCTACTGGCAAGATAACGAATCCTCCTACAGCACCGAAGAACGGGAAGCGAAGTAGATGGAGATCGCTTGTGACAATATGCGGGAATTCGCGTGTCTTGCCGATGGAGCGCACGCTGTGAGCGGTGATGAAGACGGAAAAATTCGGAAGGTGTCACTGAGGGGGAGCATTGCTAACCATATAAATTGGTTTTTGATTACCAAGCTCACCTAAACGCAGCCACCAACTTCAACGCCCTACTTTAACGCACAGCCAGCACTCGCATACTTCTCCAGCTCTCCTTCTGGCTGTCTGGTACCGTTATTAACCAAAACCAACTCACCTCAACATTCTTGCTGCTTGATATCCATAGACGTCTATGCCTCACTGTCTCCGCAAGCCCAAAATCTTATCGAGGCTGTCGCAATTGTTTAAATCACGAACTTCAGAAGACGTAATGGTTACATCCTCTTCGACGAGCAGTCATAGAGAGCAAAGTTGGTCTATATCTTTTCCTCATTTGCTTTAGTTCATAGAAGTTCACAGCGCCTCTCGATCAAATCCTCGATCCTGCACAAATGAATCCTTCTGGGCGCAAGTCGTGTCTAAAGGGCACCCGTCGAAAATTCATCGACCCGATTCTCCATTGGGTCGAAGACTCGTCATCTGATACCAACATCTATTGGCTTTATGGCGATGCAGGATTAGGGAAGAGCGCCATCACCCACTCTGTTGCCGAAGAACGGCAAAATCTGTGTGTTGCATACCTGTTCTTTGACAGGAACGACCCCACCTCCAGTCATCCTAGCCTTGTCATCCGCACCATCGCCCACAAACTCGCAATCAGTAACTCGATTATCCGAGTTGCTATTCTCGAAGCTATTGAACGGAATCCAAAGATTGCCACCGAGTCGCTTGCCACCCAGTTCACGAAGCTTCTTCAAGAACCTTTGACTGCATGCCAACGCAAACTCCGTTCCCCTCTCCTCGTCATTCTAGATGCTCTCGATGAATGCGGGGACGCCAAATCTCGTAGGGTCCTCGTGGACCTTATTGCGAGGAGGTTTACCTCGCTTCCTCGCCCACTCAAATTTCTCATCACCAGTCGTGCCGAATCGGACATCCAAACACCATTCACAACATCTCCAAACATTCATCCCATTCATCGGGCCGAGCTTCCCCCATCCCCGGAGGATGTCCTCGTGTTCTTATACGATGGCGTCCGTAGAATCCGTGAGACTCGCCCGTCGAGCGGGCTACTAGATGACTGGCCAGGACGTCCAATGATGCTCAAATTCTCACGTCACATGCAGGGAGTGTTCATTTTGGCATCAACAGTGGTATCGTTCCTTGAAAGTGCTTTTAATCCAGAGAGCACCATGGAATATCTTCTAGTGTCGAACAGTAGTAGGAACATCGAAAGGCTCGATAACCTGTATGGGACGGCTCTGGAGTCCATTGGAAACTGGGAGGATAGCCGCTTCATCAACGAGTTCCGCGCCATCGTTGGTGCCGTCGTTGTTGGACAGGCACCGATGACCGTCCTAGCCCTCGATCAACTTCTAGGATTGAAACGTTCATCATCCACGATCCTTTCTTCTCTTCGCTTTCTCGTTCGGTACAGCGAAACGCAGCCAATCAGGACACTCCACGCCTCTATTGGCGACTATCTGACAGACCCGATGCGCTGTGGGAGCAAGCCATGGTTTATCAATATATCGGATCGGCATCAATTTCTCGCGCGTTGCTGCCTGCGGCTTATGAATGCGCAACTACGCTTCAACATATGTAGTCTTGAGACATCTTATCTATTAAACAAGGATGTCCTTGGTCTACATGAACGTGTTCAGAAGACGATTCCGGAGTCGCTTAGATATGCTTGTCAGCATTTCACGACTCATATCGATCTCTCGAATA
>JBBPLF010000479.1:8408-24261 GCA_038089615.1 Aureoboletus auriporus
TCAAATATTAGAAAAAACAAAAAAATCAAGAAAAATATAATTTATTAAAATAATGTCTTATGGCAATAAAGTTTCTACTTTTTAAATTATTATTTTCCTAATGTAATTATATTAAATATTACTAAAAAGATTTTATAATTTTATCATATTATGACAATAATATCCAAATCCCATATTTTTCAAACTAAAATTTTATTATATTTTATTTAAATATTTCTTATAATTCTTATATTATTATTAATTGATAATATAACTATATATTTCAGGGAATTATTAAATCATTAAATTTAATATTGCTAAAAAACAAACAATTATTTTATTCTGATTTTCATTACTAGCATGTTTCTCATCAGCATTATTATTGTAAAGATCGAGGACCTAAAATAGACCTTGGAGATTATTCATGGAGTTCCAATCCAACAAGACACTGACAGAAACACCAACAAAGGTAGATACAAGCTATAACAAGCTCACATTGCCCAAGCATGTTCACAAGAATGGACATCAACTTGATAACCTTGTTGGAGGAATGCTCAAGTCTTCACTTTCCTCCCAGAACATAGAAGATGATTGGAAGAACTTGTATCACAGCCATTTGTTGGATGATTTCATCATCTCCTTTTTATTGGATCTGGATACCATTCAGCAGGAGAAGAACATTCACAGCATTATTTGTCAGCTGTATAATAACCCATATGCAAAGGAGAAGAGCATGCAGCAAATGGAAGCTCTGCAGGTGGTTGTGAATTCCATAGTGGATAACCCCAATATTATGGTAGTTTTGAGGACAGGAGGAGGAAAAAGTTTGCTCTGAATGGTGTGACCGCTGCTGGGCATTGAAAGTATCTTGATAGTGATTTGTCTGTTCAAGATGTTGCTGGAGGAGCAATTCCAGTGCTGTATAAAGCCAGCTTGTGGTGTATCAATTATTGCAATAATAAGAGAATATTAGACAACATGCAAAACATCTTTATGCAGGTGGAGCATCTGGGCTTTGAATGCTTTGTGAGGTGAGTACTATCAGTATTCCATTCCTTTTCCTTCTTTAACTACCTCCACACAGACTTTTGATGTCAGACATAGGCAAAAAAATAAAAAGAATTTTCATCAATGAGTTTAATGATATTATGTAATGTCATTCAGACAGGAGGAAGAGCTGAAGAAAGCCGGCAGAGCAGTGTAAATTTGTTGTGGTGAAAATCTTCTTTCTTTCCATGATAGCCCCACCCAAACTTTTCACTGATCTCCTGTCACCCTAGAATATCACACCTGAAATCATCCAAGTTATATGACGACCCATGGACTGACCTGAGATTGGCCTCCACTTCATCAAGGTGATGCCCATGAAGGGAAACAAGGATATATATATGATCATCCACTATTTGAATATGTTGTTCAAGTTAGAAGAGTGCATTGAAGAATTGCAAATGTCACACTTGACTTGCAATGGCTTCTCATAGCACTTATAGACAAGTTCTGGCCTATTCATGACCTCTATACTGGCCCAAACTCTACAATGGTCATCCTTGCCAAGGTAACATTTGACTGATATATTAGCCCTCATACCTTGGTGATCCATAAATTGTGCATGTGGCAGGGTGTCATTGACAATGAATACATAAGACTCTTTTCTGTCCCTTCCAACCTGGCCAATCATTTGCATGATGACCAGAAAGCCTAGCTCATGGAGGCAGGGTAAAATGTCCAGCCACTCAGATTGGTGAAGTAACATACTTCCTCAAAATCAGCATCAACCTCACCATCGGGTTATATTGACCATGGAAAGTGTATGTATACTAACAAATTTGCCATTTAATGCACCTTGACGACCTCTTTCAAAGGTGGTTCAAGACAATGCATCGTTGGTCTTTATCAACATCATTTGGAATGTCAAAAACAGTCTGAAGAAAGGATTGGCCCACTTATCCAGGATGTCGAAGACAATATTTGGACAAAATTTTCTTCTTGCTTTATGAGGCTTTTGCAGCCTCCCTAGGGTGGGGTCCTAAGGTCCTTTTTTTATCCAAGATGTCCATAATATGTCCATCTTGGTTGAACATCTTGCATAATAGTACATATAATCTAATATTACTCAAAAATATTTGATATATGGCTATATGCATGTCCATTCAAGATGGATACCTTGAATGGTAGATTATTTACACAGCCACACTCAATTATCAATAACAACTAAAAAATATCTAGTATAAATGTTTAAAAAGATTAAATGTAATGGTTATGTGCTGATAGGTCCATTTTGAACACTATATGGTGTGCTTTTAGCATAGCCATATTTATAGCATCAATATATATGATATTAATATTATTTAGTATAATATATTGATGATGTATTTATATTTTTATAAGTATTTTATAATAGAAATTGTAATGTAGTTTTATAGAATGTTCATCCTGGATGGACACCTTGTATGGTGGATTCTCTGCACAGCCACAATGATCATCATTTTCTATGAATGAAATGAATTTAAAAAATAAATAAATGTGATGTCTGTATATTGTAAAAGAGGTCCATCCTGGATGGACACTCTGGATGGTGCGCTTTTAGCATAGCCACAGTTATATCATCAGTATGCATGGAAGTATAGTATGTCCATCCAGTATGGACATCTTCGTGCAGTGCTTTTTGTACAGCCACAGTTATATCAATTATATTTAAATTTTTGTATGGATGTTTATACCATATTAAAAGTTAATATGTGGAAGTATAATATGTCCATCCAGGATGGATATTCTTTATGATGTACCTTTTGCACAGCCATATTTATATAATCATTAGTTCCATTATATTTATAATTTATACATTTTCTAAAAATATAAGTATATTAATATATCTTTTGTGATATATGGGTATGCAAAAAGCATATGATATAGGAATGTCCATCCAAGATGGACATGTCATACAATGACATACAAATGATATATAACTATATTGTAAATGTTTTTTTTTGTTGTTGATAGAAAATGATGATAATATGATTATGGCTGTGCAAAAGTGCAACATAAAGGATGTCCATCCTGAATGAACATACTATACTCCCATATATCAACTTTTAATATAAACATCCTTACAATAATTTAAATATATTATCAATATATTATCCTATATTACAATATGATATTGATGATATAACTGTGGCTGGTTAAAAGCACACCATGCAGAATGTCCATCCTGGATGGACATACTATATTCTCACATAATTTAAACATAGTATGATGTTGATTATATAACTGTGGCTGTGCTAAAAGCATACCATCTAGAGTGTTCTAGGAGGACAAGGCTTTCCATGTGGGTTGTTGAGTACTCAATCAAGCTGCTCCTTCACTAACCTTCTAAAGCGTAGTGATGTAGGACAAGGCTTTCCATGTGGGTTGTTGAGCACTCAATCAAGCTGCTCCTTCACTAGCCTTCTAAAGTGTATGCCATGCTCAAGAAATCAAGTCTGGCTATGTCTTTCTGGGGCGAAGCTCTTGCTGCACTCATCCATGTCTGGAATCGATGCCCTACAGATGCTCTGGACAATTGAACACCCTATGAACTCTGGAATGGTCGAAAACCAGATGTATCTCACCTCAGGGTATGGGAAAGCACTGCCTATGTCCATTTGCAGCGAGATAAGCACAATGCCCTGCAGCCTCACTATGAAAAATGCATCTTCATTGGGTATCCACCTGGTACACTCTGCCCACAAATGGCAATAAATGCAAGGCAGCAAGGATGATCAGGAAAGAATGTAAGCATGATTCTCACAATCTTCCAAAGACTACAAAAGCTCACTATATGACAGGCAAGCACCAGCAGGCCAGTCCATTTTTTGGGGGTTGTTCTTTGCCTGCAGACCAGGGCAGAAGAACATACCAATACAGTAAGCCCATTGTTTAGGCTGTTAAAGTGCTGAAAGTTGACAGTCTGGCAAGCCAGCCTTTTTGCATCACATGGAAGTAATGACTTTTATGACCCACCTGTGAAGATGGACTCAGCCATGTTATGCAAGATGGAAGAGGTGAAATGGAAATATGAGCTGTGAAAAACTGCTGAGGCAACAGAGGAGAAGGTGGAATACCAAAATTCCTTAGGGCCACGACTTGCTGTAATAATCAGCTGCCTGCACCTTTATGTTTGCAGGACAGCGATATACTTTGCAGTCCTCCAATGTTGACGGACGAAATTCATAAAATGTAGGATATCATTGACCCCCCTGCTCATACTTGTGCTTATCTTGGTGTTCCTGCTGCTGCTCCCATTCATGCTTCCAAAGGTTGGCACCATCAGAAACAATCCAGTGAATTTGACATGGAGAAATGATCTTTTAAACAAGTGCATGTCATCATCCATCCCCCTGTAAAACCAACCTTATGAGGCATGTTACAAGTGATGCTTGGCCTCCCCCATGTTAGTCAAGTTCAGCAGTGTGCTTCACAACCAGAACTTTTACACCACTCTTTGGCAAAGCCATCTGGTGATAAACAACTCAGGAAGGCCAAGAGGGAGTAAAAAACGAAGCTTCTGGACAAGTATATGTCCATTTTGAAAAGTAAATGCATGGAACATCTATTGAAACTTGCACTTTTGGAAGATAGGCACTTTCCAAAAGATTGCAATAATCTTGACTTGCATTCATCAACCTACATATACTACTATTGCAATTTCATGTTCAAACCATACAGTTATTGCTATCAATGCGGTCTTTCTCAAGGTGGGTATGACAATAAGGAGCAACCTGCTTGTCACAAGAAGGTTAATGACATGCAGGAAGAGTGCAAGTTCGCCCACGTAATGTTCAAAGCTACATACAGTATATCACAAGCCAAATCCCAAAGCTATTTCAGGACCTACAGGGCAAGTTGAATACACCTGTGAATTTCATGAGCTACTTTGAGTAGGTATTGCAGGAGGATGAGGAATTGAATGGCAATTACCACAATGCCATCAAGGTCCTTTTATGGTGCTGTCAGCAACTGGAAATGCAAAACCCAACATTTTTCTGGTAGGATGGGAATTTTTTAGGTTATACATACTTCAGAACTTTTTTGTACTTCTCATATTTATAAAAGGCTGGACAGCATTCATCAGTTACAAAAGGTGGCAGTTTTTTTTCTATGTACCCCCATGAACCATCCCAAAACTTTCAACTATAAAAGCAGACTCTTTTATGCCAGCTTTTCATGTGAGCTACACCAATGCTGAATGCCTTGTGATTATGCAATATTCTTCCCTTCCCAACAGGCCAGGATGCGCCCTTCTGGTACTGGGAGTAGCACATCACCACAAGCAATGAAAAAAAAACATTAGCAAAGCATCCTGGGCTGATCTCTCTTGAATTAGCCCTTCACATGGGCTACACCAGCACTGAATTCCTTGCTTGGGTGCCATTCTCTACTTATCTCTTTATTTTTAATAATATAACTGATATTTTTTTAGATATTTCTTATAATTATATTATTATTAATTGATATTATTATATATTTCAGGGGATTATTAAATTATTAAATTTAATATTGCTAAAAAAACAAACAATTATTTTATTCCAACCTTCACCATTAGCATGCTCCTCATCTACATTACTGTTGTGAAAATCACAAATCCAGAGCAGATCATGGAGATTGTCCATGGGAATCCAACAACAATTGAATTGAAATTGCCAATCTTGGGTGATGAAGGTAAAAAGCCCTGAATGGAGATGAAAAGATCTTGGGAACACAAATAATGTATTGGTGAATAATGTAAAACAAAGTGTTGTTATATTGTAATGCAAAGAAGATGGTGGAGCATTTTAGCAACGAAGGGGATTTTGACCTCAACTGCTTGCCAACCATTGATCTCATGAAAGGTGAGGGCAGTGGAAAAGTCATCCTTTGAAATAGACATGGACATGGGCATAAATATAGATATATAGCAGAATGTGTTTATGTCATGTAATTTAGTTGATTGTGGGTCATTGAAAGATGCATTGAAAGACCTCTTGCCCAAAATGCCAAAACAGGCTCTGTCTGGCTTTGTTAATTGCTTGATGGACTTGGTAGCAAGTTGAACTGTTAGTAATGTAGCATATGTGCTTGATTGCAAAAACAACTGTGGATGAAATTAAACAAATTTCCAATATTCAGAGATATGTGGAAATAAAACCAATGCTTTACTTCATTCCTTGTTTCTATCTTGAGCACACCTATGCTTCTCCAAGCTTGACACCAAGTGTGAATTTTTTGATTTTCTCCAACATCATGCTATTGTTGATGAAACAAAAACAAAGAACCAGCAGCATGCTGTGTGAAAGAATATCATTTTTTTCCCTTCATGATTTCTGTGTTATAATGAGTGATAATTGCAAATGGAATCAGTATGGTGGAACCAGGAGGAAATTCCACCATCAGGCCAAATTCCCTAAGTACCAAATGCCCACCCTTTCTTGAATCAAAAGTCCCAAGCACTCTTTTAGCACAGATACCAAAGCATAGGTTTACAATATCTCAATGTGGACAGCAGATTGTCACTGATCTGAGATTATAAGTTGCTGTTGGCATTATGGAATTCATATATGGTCTTTTAAGGTGCTTGAATTCATGGTAGAGTTTTGAGAACTTGTTGTCATAAAACTGGTGTATTCTGTTGATGAGGTTAATATACAAGCTCAGCCACAATGCATGTTTCCCAAATGTTACTGAAATGAGGGAAGGTATTCAGCAATCTATTCATCTTAGGTGAATTTGTGCATTCAACTGCACCAACATGCTTTCTGTAGTATATGAATGAGGTATTGTATTAATAGATGACTTCATGTCAAGATACCTGATATCAGTAGACCAACCAACCAGACTTCTCAAATCACATCACCAAATAGGATAAATTCCATTCAACTATTATAGTCAAATGATTAAACATATAGATAATTTTTTGATGCATGATGGCTGTCCTGGATGGGCAGCATGCTCAACACCACCAATATACTACTAATGAATGTGTGAGTGAGTGGATGTCACGCATAACAATCTTCAAGCTGCAACATTTCCTTACTATACTGGGTTAGTGGAGATTACTAGACTTTGTGAATGATCTGAATAATGTGATATTTTTCTTTTTGTTATAAATGTACATCATGGTTTGTCGATCGGATTGACATGCTATGTTATGTTGTAATGTTTTTGATATATCAATAATCCTTCTGATATTGATACACATGTACTCTGAGGGCATTTAGGATGGCCATTCCATGATGGGCCATGCAATCTTGCCAGCAAATGTCTGCTATGTACTAGAAATGTTACAGAAATACAGTAGATACAATTAAAAGATAATGTCATTGTATGAGAATGATCTGTAGAGCCTGATTACAATCAAATCTTTGCAAATATTCACAAAGTCTTTCTTGTCCACTTAATCAGCCATAAAGTACATCATAGGAGCCACCTGATCATTGCCATAGACAAGGTATGAATATCAATCAAACCTACTCAGAACATGACAAAATACCATCCTACTTATTAGATTCTGTGTTTATAATCTACATGGGCACAAATCATATTGTACACTCTCCTCATCTACATCATTACCGATATAAAGATCCTCACTTAATATATATAGTTACACTACTTACTTCTCACTATTGTATAAAAAGTGCATGAAAGATCAGCTTTGTAATGGCTGTCCAGAATAGCACCACTGCTTAGCACAGGCCATAATTTAATCAGTCTAATTGTTTTAACCCAAGATGGATTGTGTGTGCCCATATTGATGTGATTCACAAACATATGGCCTTCTAGGATGGCACATCAAGCTAAGATTGTTTACAACTATGTTATAGAATGAATGACCATTCTCCAATATAGCCACATGATAGATTTATAACACCAAACATGACTGAACTAGTATTTTAATATTAGTTTGGTCATGTTCAATGTCATAGAATACTCCATACATATAGTAACAGCTAGTACAGACCAGTCCATGTATTGATACCTTGTTAGGAAGGTGTTCTAAGACACAGAACATTGACCAAACTGTTAACACTGGGCATCGGAATGTAGCACAGTGAACACTTGAAGTAGTTCAGAGACTTGTTGTGGGCGAAGCAAAGAGAAGAAGTGTCTCACTACCCAATGCGCACACTTGGGACTCGTGGTTGTGCTAAGTAACAACGCTGAATTGTGTAGAACTAGCTGGGGAAATACAGGTGGAGTCAGGTAACTACTTATACGATGTATGATACTGCGCAATCCCGTGTATGCAGTAAGGGCTATGGAACTGTGCACTGTGTAAGGCAATGTGCGCAGCAGAAGCTATGTATCAATGGATAAAGGATCACGAGTCACCATATAAGGAGAATGGTAACAAGGAGAGGTTTAGTCCATTAGATAACAAAAGGCAAAGTGTGACTCAACAAGTAAGGCGTGACTCAACAAGTAAAGTGTGACTCAACAAGTAAAGTGTGACTCAACAAGTAAAGCGTGACTCAACAAGTAAAGCGCGAGAATGAAGAAAGTTAATGAGGAAAGGAAGATAGATGTCCTGCAAAGACACGAGAGGAAACAATGAGTTCATAGACGTAAGGAAAAGAGGGGTTATAAAGGAAAATCGTAACATTACCCCCTTCGTACCGTTGAAGCACCTGCTCAACGATCTGGTCCCTTGGTATCTCCCTCATTGACCTCATAGTTGGTGAAGTCGAGGTTGCCATCAAGAAAGCTGTCATCTCGGTCGAGCCCGTTGTAAACTGGGCAATTGGCACGAATGTGCCCATATTTGTCACATTCTCCACATCGCCTTCAGGGGCATTTGGCCTGGACATGTCCTGGGGCGTGTTTATGGCACCAGGAACAGGTGTATTTTCCGCAAAAGACTTGGAGGTGGTCGAGTTTTCCGCATTGGTGGCAACGGGTTCGTTTCTTTGGGCGTGCTGGGATTTGGGAGGTGTCGACATTGATCGGATCTCGGGAAGTGCCTGCTCCGTCAAGAGAGGCGGATCTGACTCCTCGAAAGGAATTAAGGAGAGGGCGGAGGGTGTTATCCAGTGTGTTCATTGTTGTCTGGGCGAGCCTTGGTGGTAACAGGCTCTCATGGCGAGTAAGAGCTCCTCATTGCATGTTCTCAGGGGCAGGAGTGGGCAAACGGGTTGCGACTGGAGAGTCCTCTGAAACGTCAGAGGGAATGGGGGCATGAGTGTCGATCTTTGGAGACTTTGGAGTGGAGATTGGAGCGGGAAAGTAAGTCCTTTCTGGGGAGCGAGGAGGTGGGATCTGAAGAATGGGTGAGGGGGTCCTTTCTACTGTTACGGGTGTGTCTAGGTGGGAATCAAAAGGTATGGCACAGGGGGCATCCCCTACATAGACCCTGTATTCATGGATGCTCATGATTTCGAAGAAAGGCTCTACGATGGGTTGGAGCAGGTTTTTGTCGATACGGTCCACTAAGTGTCTGAAACCTTCTTCATAGAGGAGGTCGAGGGTGAGGGAGTGTGCTTCGTTCACCCCGGTTTGCATGGTGGATACGAAGTGTTCAGGGGAATCATGAGGGACGAGTTGTTGGGCTGTGAGATGGATGATCTGGTACGTGCGGAAAAGGGAGCATAAGTCCTTGGTTTTCTTTTCATAGTTGTAGCGCAGGTCTAGTTCCATGCACAGTGTGAGAGCAGGGGTGGTCAAGACAGTGGCAAAGAGGATCCTCCTCAGGCGAGGGGGGAGACGATTGAAGCAGATGTAGTAGGGATAGGGTAGTTCCAGATGGGTTTTTTGTGCCATGAGGGATTCATTGGTTCCCCTGGCCATAATGCAATTGCGGTGGGTGTTCGAAGAGGAATGTTGGGTCATGATTCGTAGTGCCAGGGGCAGCCGCTGTATAGTCTGTTGCAGAAATATTGGTGTTCAAGGGGATAAGACGGAGGAAGGTCGTTGTGATAGAGGAAGAAAAACTTGTAGAAAGGGAAACCTGGCTGGAATTCGAAGTTTCTCTTTTGGAGCATTTACTGAGGGAAGTCCTTAGGTCAAGCAGACTTATATTCGTCCAGGAGTGTTTGTGCATGTTGGAGGTTTCCCTCCGGTTCCCAAGTGTTCTCTGCTGCAGAGTATCTTTTCCAGGAGACTAGGTACACCTTCTTCCTCGTGTTCCACGGTGTGAGAGGATGGAATCAATTTCGTACTCTTCTTCTCTGCCGATCAGTTCAGGCAGTGGGTCGGAGAAGTTGGGGCCATGCTCCACAGTCTCTCAATAAGGGGATAGGAGGGAGGCATGGAAGACATCATGTATCTTCCAGGTGGGCGGTAGTTTGAGGCAGTACAACACAGGGGACATAACCTGTGTGATTTCAAATGGTCCCTCTCATTTAGGGGACAATTTCTTTGATAGGTAACGCAATCGAAGGTTTCTTCCCTCTAACCAAACTTTGTCACTGACTTCCCAGGGGTGGAATCTGGAAGAGGTTTATTCCTTCATGATCCGTTGGGTCTTTTCGTGCGCAGCAAGGGCTTCCCATCGGGCTTCCTCTAGTTCCGATAGGCGTGTTTCCAAGGCAGGGAGGAACGTCTTTCCGATTGGAGGGTAGGAGCAGGGTTCATATCCTAGAATGAGGGAGAAAGGGGATTTCAGGGTGGAAGAGTGAACAGCGGAATTGTGGGAGAATTCCGCCATGGTGAGTTGTTCCACCCATTGTTCAGGGGGTCCGTCATAGAATATGCGTAAGTAGGTCTCAAGTTCTTGGTTTACTCATTCGGTTTCTCCGTTGGTTTGGGGATGATATGCTGAGGAGAGTTTTAGATCGTATTTTAGGAGTCTGGCCAATTCTCGTGCAAATGCAGATGCGAATTGGGGTCCTCTGTCGGAAATGCAGTAGTCATGGAGTCCATAGTGTCAGAATACATTTGTGAAAAATAGTTGGGCAACTCCGGCGGCATCAATGTTTTTATTGCATGGAATGAGATTACCCCCTTAGTAAGCCCATGGTCGACCACGACCATGATAGAATTGAAAGTGGAAGAGGGGGGAAGATCAGTGATAAGGTCGACCGAAATTTGTTGAAAGGGGCGAGTACAGGAGGAGGGGAGGGGTGTCAGCGCCGGTGTGGTAGGATGGGTGTTGACTTTATTAGCTTGGCAGACCGCGCAACCTTGAACAAATTTGCGGATAAAGGTGGTCATGCCGGGCCACCAATAATCTCGTTGCACGAGGTTAGTAGTGCGGAAAATCCCCCCATGTCCTCCATGGTGGCTTTCATGGATGAGGCGGACAAGTCCCTGTTGTGTGGGTTCCAGGATATAGAGACGGTGTTTGTAAAGTAGCATTCTCTCAGTATATTCCCAGTCATGTGGGGATGATTTAGAGAGTAAGGGGGTGCCTTCGTTTAGGGCTTGCAGGGCAGAAAGGACTAATGGGTCCGAGGGGGTTGATTCAGCAATTTTCTCGACTAGGGCAATATCGAGGGTTCGGATGAAAACATCTTCGGGGAGGAGGGTAACCTCCTGGTTGTCTGTGGAGGTGTCCACCGTGTCCTGTCGAGACAGGGCGTTGGCAGGTCCCATTTGTGTTCCAGGAACTGGGAAGAAGTGGAGGTTGAAGTCCTGAAGGAAAAGCATCCATTGTGCCTGTCTTCTGGAGAGTTTTTGTGGTTCCTTGAAGTAAGCGAGGTTTTTATGGTCAGTGATGACCGTTGCAGGGAGTCCTGTTCCTTGTAAGTAGTGTTTCCATTCCTCCAGGGCACAGATAACCCCTAGGAGTTCTCAATCGTAGATATCATAGTTCCGCTCCGCAGGTGATAGGGTTTTAGAGAGATAGGCGCAAGGGTGTAGATCTCCATTGCTGTTATTTCGCATGAGGACAGCTCCTATAGCCGTTAAGGAGGCATCGGTCATGACAGTGAAAGGTTTGGTAACATCGGGCATTTGGAGGACTGGTTTTTGGGTGAAGGTTTGTTTGATGGCAAGAAAGGCTTCTTCATACTCTTTCGTCCATTCCCACTTTGCTCCTTTTCTGGTTAAGTCGTGTAATGGTTTTGCTTTGGTGGAGAAATTGGATATGAATTTCCGATAGAAGTTGCAGAACCCGATGAATGATCAGACTGCTTTGACTGATTTTGGGGCTTGCCATTCGTTTATGGCGTTCAATTTGACTGGATCCATCTGAATCTGGTCGGCTCTGATAATCATTCCGAGGTATTCTACCTCCGCTTTGTCGAAGAAGCATTTCTTCAACTTTAGGGATAGCCTATGTTCTCGGAGTCTTTGGAGGACTCAATGAGTTCGTTCCTGGTGTGTTGTTGGGTCACTGGAATGGATGAGGATGTCGTCCATGTATATGATTAGCCATCCTTCAGCAAGGAGGTCTGCAAAGGTGTGGTTCATCAAAGCTTGGAACGTTGCTGGGGAGTTGCACATGCTGAAGAACATTACAGTTGGTTCAAACAGTCCCATAGGTGTTATGAATGCAGCTTTCCATCTGTCCTGTGGTTTGATAAGGACGTTGTTGTATCCCCATCAGATGTCCATTTTGGTAAAAATGGACAATCCTTTAAGTTGATCAATGAGATTGGAGATAAGGGGAAGTGGATAAGCGTTTTTGATGGTATGGGAGTTGAGGTATTGATAGTCCTGACATGGACGCATGGATCCATCCTTTTTGGGTACAAAAAAGAACGGGGATGCCTGTGGGGATTTGGATGGGACGATTTTTCCGGATTTCAGATGTTCATCGATGAAGTTCTTGCAGGCTTCCTTCTCTTTGGGATTCAAAGGGTATACTTTGGCCACTTTTGGTACGAAGGTTGAGTCAAGGTCTACTCCATGGTCAAATGGTCAGGATGGTGGTAGCTCATCTCTCTCTCGTTCAGCAAAGACGTCAGCGAAGTCTTTGTATTCAGGTGGGAGTGTTTCTTCTTTAGGTTTTTCTTGGGAGGCAAGCTCAGTGGCGATCATTGTTTTTCTGAGGGCTTTTATCCTTTTATCTATTCTTTTTCTCCACATTTTGGCTATCTTCTCATCTGGATCCAGCTCTAGGTATCTGATGAGGTATCTTTGGCATACTGCCTTTGGAAAGTCGTGTCGTGGGGTTTTTGGTTGGTCAGGTAGAGTGACTTCTCCTGTGGTCCAGTTTATCGAGGGATTAGTTTCTTGAAGCCAAGTTATGCCAAGAATTAGGTTTTCTTTTCCGCAGTTGATGACAAGGAATTCCCTTTTCTCGTTTACTTCTCCAATTCGAATGGTAAGGATCACTTTGTGGCAGATGATCCCTCCTATGTTCGGGGATCCATCAGTGTTTTGTGCCTTTTTTGGTTTATCTAGCCAGATCTGTTGGTAGCTTTTCTTCTTCATTAAATCATGATCTATGAAGTCTCCGCTTGCTCCGCAGTCTATGAAGGCAAACGTGTCGACGATTTGGTCATTTTCTTGTTTGAACAGTGAAATAGGGATTCACATAGATTCACTGTTTGGATCAGACAAGAACACTGATGCTATTACTTCAGGATTGGAGAGCGTCAACCCTTTCCTCCCGTCTAAAAATCCTTCTTTGGGATTTCTTCTTCCTCAACCTGGGTTGTGGCAACGGTTTCCGGTTTGTTAATGTCGTAGAGGATGTCGAGTGTGCGTACGAGTTCCTCCTCAGTAACACCTCTTTTTTTTAAGGTGTCCTGGTACTCTTCGAACTTGGTCTTTCTGACCTGTTCTTTCCTAGCCTGGTTCCTCTGCAGGTGAGGAGGGGCCCAGTTGTTGCTCTTTCCTTGTCCTTCTGGACATTTGTCTTGGGGGTGATTCCTGGAGTGGCATCCTACCCGGTGGCATTTGAAACACTTGTTGTTTTTCATGTGTTCTGCTCTAGCTACCGGTGAAAGCTGGGTGTAGTTGATGCGGACTGCATCAATATCCATGGCGTTAGGGTCTCTAGTGAATCTTCCTTTAGGAAGATCCACTTTTCGTCCCTTTCGCAAATCCTCTATCCTTTTGTTCTGAGCGTGAAATACTCCTGCAAGGCTAAGCCATTCAGAGAGTTTGTCAGGAAGGGGATTGATGGAGAGGATCTTGGTGGAGATGTCTGGGTCCAGTCCTTTCATAAGGTAGTTTATCTTGGTGATTTCATCATCTATTCCCGCTATGGCCTCTGCGGCCTGGAAGGCAGTGATGTAGTTGGTGTATCCAGCATTGCTCTTCCCTATCTGTACGAGTTTGTCTAATTGGTCCCTGACTTGGTTCTTGTAGTTAAAGGGGAAGAAGGTCTTCTCGAATAGTTCCATGAGCTTGGCGAAGGTGAGATCTTTTATGGTGTTGTTGGCAAGCTGCATGTAGATGGATTCAGAAAAGGCGCTTCCTCGACCCTTGCTCATTTTTGCGAGGGTGGTCAAGATTTTGGCATTCTCATTGTAGAACTTTTGGTTCATGTTGAAGTAGGCAGTCATGGCCATCTTCCAACGTATAGCATCCTTCGGATCTCCAGAGAAATCTGCTGGGAGTCTGGCCTTGAGTTCGACATCTTTGCTTCCGTGGTCTGACATTTCTATGTCAAAATGAGGTTCTTCGGGTGGTGGGGGTGGCGGTTGTCTAGGAATTGGTGGTGCCTCTTGTATTCTCCAGTCCTTAGTGGGGATTGGTGCTGGAAGTGCAAAGAGTGAGGTTGGTGTAGGAGTGTTGTCTGATGAATCAGAAGGAGGACGTATGGTCCATCCTCGTCGAGATCCTTGTCTGGAAATGGTGGGCGTATCTTTCCGTCAAGGAACAGAGATAAGGTTGAAGAGCTGGTTCTTTTGTTAACGCTAGGCATTGGAACGTAGCACAGCGAACACTCGAAGTAGTTTGGAGACTTGTTGTGGGCGAAGCAAAGAGAAAAAGTGTCTCACTACCCAATGCGCACACTTGGGACTCGTGGTTGTGCTAAGTAACAACGCTGAATTGCATAGAACTAGCTGGGGAAATACAGGTGAAGTCAGGTAACTACTTATACGATGTATGATACTGCGCAATCCCGTGTATGCAGTAAGGGCTATGGGACTGTGCACTGCATAAGGCAATGTGCGCAGCAGAAGCTATGTATCAATGGATAAAGGATCACGAGTCACCATATAAGGAGAATGGTAATGAGGAGAGGTTTAGTCCATTAGGTAACAAAAGGCAAAGTGTGACTCAACAAGTAAAGCATGACTCAACAAGTAAAGTGTGAGAATGAAGAAAGTTAACAAGGAAAGGAAGATAGGTGTCCTGCGAAGACACAAGGGGAAATGATGAGTCCATAGACGTAAGGAAAAGAGGGGTTATAAGGGAAAATCGTAACACAAACCACTATTAATATATCATAGGGGAGCCAATCCACCAGGTGGAACAAACACAACTATCATTGTACAATTATTTATGGCTTACTGATTTGTTCATTAATATTTATTTATTTGGTCATGTTTGATATCATAGAATAATTGCTATATATGTTAATAGCCTATACATACCACTTTGCATATTGATACATCATTTGGGAGATATTCTATGACACTGAATATGACCAAACTACTATTAATACTACTAGTTTGATCTTATTTGGTGTTATACAGTGATGAGCAAAACTATTGTAATATCTAACCTCTAACCAGGGCATGAAGCACCCTGAAATCAATTGTGGGAATATCACTTTGCTTTGGTGGGAACGAATAAAGTACAAACCTTTGGCTACAACTTTGTTCCCAGGGTCATGTGACTTTACCTACATACTGCAAAGATACATCCATTTCAAAACACCAATACCATTGCAATAGTTTTGCACCTTTTTCTCATTACATTGAAATCAAGTGTTATTTGGTTATATTTGGTCATACAAACAAAGATACACACATTAGGACTATATCTGAGTTTAAAATAGTTCACACACATCTTTGTTTCC
>JBBPLF010000480.1:0-24252 GCA_038089615.1 Aureoboletus auriporus
CGCTTGAAACTTGCTTGGTCGTCGACACCCCACCACTGGCATCATCACACTATCACTTCCAAAATTTCTTGTTCATGTCTGAATATATACCATGTATACCATACGAGGTATGTAACCATTCAGATGCGTCACTTGACAGTTGGGAGATAAGTCCCGATAACCGGCAAAACAAACAGGCGGTGCAGGCCGTTTCTACCTCAGTGGTGCCAGCGAGAGCGCCACGACGATCCACGCGACGAACCGAGGATGCGAGGACCCGCCGCGACGACTGGAGCTCGACCGCACGTTCCCCAGCCATTCCAAGTCGAGGACGAAAGCACTCTCAAGATCCCAGCAATACAATAAATGACCAAGTACCCATCCAAACAAGTTTTCCACTCGCTCGCCAGACGAGTAGTAGTCGAGTGTACCGTCCCCCTTTACAAACAATTTTGCCACTACCAGACAGCGCGAGAATGCCTCGGATACCTAACAGAGCGTTTCGACAAACCATGGTCTAAGACCAATTCTTTTACAGAGAACCACGACTTGGATAGCATATGGGCGGAATACCGCACGGAAAAGTCGGGCAAGGCACAGTCGCAGCCAAGGGACCGGGAAAACGACCACGGACCACAGGCCCGGGACTGACGGCGTAAACCTCGCGACCCTAGCGAGCAGCCCGCAAGACAACCATCAAACGTTCGTTAAACCCACTAAACCTCACGGAAGCGCGTCGTCGACCACGCCGCCTCACGGAGAGGGCCAAAGAGCAGCGAGCAATGAACGAGGGGTAGAGCGGACGAGGAGGAAGGTCGGGCAAGCATGGACAGGTGATCCAGCACACGAACGAACAGCCCACGAGGGCGCAACGGTGCAACGGTAGCCGCATGCAACACTGCAAGTCAGCAGGTCCACGAACAGAAGGCTACTGACACGACGAACCCAAACGCGAGACACGTGCTGAGCCATCAACGCCAGCGGACAGCTCGCGAGACCCACCACGTGAACCGATCGATGAACGAGACGGCCAGGGGGCTGGACAGGTCGAGAAGGTCGTTGAGACGACAGGTAGAGAAGGTCGCGACAAGGCTGCGGCGAGAGGGCATGTGACTAGAGCCAAGGGCGCTACTAGCGAGGGTTCCACCGCGACGGACGGCCAAGAACATGGCGACGAGGGTGCCGACCGCACGCACGCACCTCGAGGAACCTGCGATGAAGACAATGCAAACGTCAACATCAGTAAAAACGCATAGCGAAGAGACTTACGAGAAGACGCACGCGGCAAGCGTAGCTCGTCCGCTACCTTCAAGTAAAGCCAAAGACGGCGCATCATAGACGTATCCAACGATGTCAACATATCGCTCGCAGGGGAGCGAGACGATCGAATGGCAATCGATGTTGGTGACGTGGACAAGCCATCAGACATCACGGATGACCCAGACGGCACTATGTACAATCCAGGAGGGAGCGTAACCCAGACCACCAAGCGTCTAGCTGACGAGGACAGCGACCCATCGGAATCGTCGGAAGACCTGGGGACGCGACGGACAGCAACGGGCGCGGTCCAGACGCATCCACAGCCCCCCGACACAACAAAGCGTGCGAGGATGGCCGAGGGCATGGAACGGGTCCGAGTCGAGGCGGAAGTGTCGAGGACGTCAAGAGAGAGCGCAGAGACCATGAGCGAAAACGGCGACGTGATGCGTCAACCAGGACGAGCCCACAGAGCCTCCAGGTAATGCAGAGAAAAGCACACACATCGAGCCAGCTGGCGAGACCACTGTCGAGCAAAACGGACACATCGTGTACGAACGCGCAGACACAAAGACCAATGAGGAGGTCAGAGAGGTGCGCTACGACGCTGGAATTTGAGGGGAACGCCAGAACGCGTCGAAACAAGTCGCTCGAGAGGGAGAGACGAAGCGCGACCATGGAGCGCAAACGATCGACTACGGAAGTCGGCGGGGACGGTCAGCGTACCAGCGCCCCAGCAGACAACAAATTTACCCTTCTCTTTCGTTTCAATGGAGAGATGGAGTTTCGTGTGCGGACAGGTATTCAGACGACTGGTCAGACCAGTCATGTTTCGTCGAACGCATTACAGCACGAGATACATACATAGACTCGAGAACATACGGGCCTGGTTCTCATTAATTCTGAGCTGATAGATAACGTTACCAGACGTTGTTACATGTAATATATGCCATCTCTGCAAGGGATATAAGAACCTACTATACCCATCACTATCGTGAGGAATGCGAGTCATTGCACAAAATATGATTAGCCAGAGGTGAGTGAGTGAGTGAAAGAAAGAATGGATGGATGGTAATTAAATGTCAAACGATGCCAAAAAAACATCACCTATCCCGACCTCTCCCCCCGCCTGTCCTCGCGTTCTCTGCCACCACGTCCAGTTGTACATTGCGCTTGTGAGCAATGTCGTTCTGCCGCTCCAAACTTCTGTCAACAGCCGCATCGGATCAGCGCTTGGCAATAGGAAGACATGAAAAAGACAAACTTGATCTGCGTCTCAAGCTCGAGGACCCGTTCCTTGCTTCCCTGCCGCTCCCGCTTGTATTTCTCCTCCGCAGCCTTCAAGCGTGATTCATACTCCTTCACCCGCGTTTCCCACTTGGCGTCCGCCGTCGATGTCTTCTGGTTCAAGGTCGATATCTTCTCTTCGTGCTGAAGTAGTTGATTATTTGCCACTACTAACCGTTTCTCGGCATTCACAGCGCGCGACAGAAGCGTCTTGATCTCTTGCGAGTCGCCCTGTGTGGGGCGTCTTGCTGTCGCGAGTTGTTGAACAAGATCGGTATTGGTGATCTGAGGGCATCACCAAGTGGGGTCAGCAGTCAGTGAGACAGATCGATTAGAATACAACGAACCTTGAGCGCCTCCAGCTCACCCTCTTTGGTGACGTACTTGCGTCTCCACGTTGCCTTTGCGTCGCCATACGCCTTCACGCTCGTTTCAAACTTATCCACCTGTTTCCACCGGGTATCAAGCTGTTTTCGCATGTCCGTAAGCTTTTCGGTAAACCGCGTTTCAGCCTCCTTGACGCGTTTATCAAAGTCTAGCTGAATCTGACTGAGCGCTTTGAGGCGCGTGATGAGGTTGTCATGAAAGACACTGAAATTGGTGAAAGGCTTTGTCTCCGCTTGCCCGCCCTTCTTCTGTGGGTATACGTTACTAAGGAAAGAAACACGATGGAACTCGAGAAAAACGCACGGGAGTCTTGTCCACACCGAGGATCTTGTCCATATACTGGTAGATAGTGAGCAACAACGTGTTGCGTTCGGTAAGCTGGTCCCGGTACTGACTCTCGCTGCTGAGCAGCGACTTTTGATCCTTGGACAATCGCGCCTCGAGTTCGTGGACCCTGGTGCGCAACACAGATACCTCGGACTCTGCGACTTTCAAGTTAGCCTGGGTAGCATCGAACTTCTCAGAGAGCTGAAGACGAGATTGCGTCTGATTCCCGAGACGCGTGGTTAGATCGCGAAGTTCGTTGTGTAACTTGTCGATCGCAACATCACGTTCGCGAGTGTTGCCCTCCCGAACTGCGGTGTCTTGACGCGCACGTGCGAGCGCATCCTCTAGCGTCTGGATGTCACGTTTTAGACGATCGACCTCAAGCTGGAGCGAAAACTTCGCGGTCGTATGCGAATCGCCTAGTTTCTTTGACTCTTCCTCCTTGGCTTTTAACGCGTCCTGTATGGCCTTGATGTCAGATTGACGCTGTTCAAGGAGTTTCTCGTTTTTCGCAAGGTTGTCAAGAGCGGACTGAAGAGCAGATTCTTTGATCTCGAGGTTTCGTCGTTCATGGCGAAGCTGCGAATCATAATCCTTCTCGACATGAAGGAGTTCCTGTTCCAAGCGTTCCCTTTCTTCACGTTCATGTTCGACTTCTGTAACAAGATCCTCAACATGGCGTGCCAATTCCTCCTGTCGTGATCGGTGGGCGAGAATGTCTTGGCAAGTTTGATCATAGAGGTCTTGGAGGTCTTGAAGCTGCGTCTTGAGTGTGTTGACTTTCTGTGAACGGTCTGAGTTAGTCGAATGACTTGATACTTTGCTTAACTTGCCTCCTTGAATGCCGCTGCGAGTACTTCAAGCCTTTCTCGCTCGACAGCATCATCTTCACGAAGGCGATCACATTCCTCTTTGATGCGATCATTCTCCTCTTCCAGCAAGTAGACCTGGTCACTCAGTTTCTCTATCTCTCGATTAGCAGCCTTGATTTCGGCGTCCTTCTCATCTGCCTCTTTCTCGAGATGCTGTAGGGCGGCCTCGAACTTGGCATGAAGTTCGTTGGTGTTTGCTTCGAGCTCCGAAATGTTGAGACGAAGTTCCTTCGACTCGGTCTCCCGTTCTGCAAGCGCCTACGTAGCAATGATCAGTGCACAGTTGATGTAAATGCGAAAAGGGAATACATCGCGGAGTTCCTCGACTTGGCCACGAGCTTCTTCAACTTCACCTCGCCACTCTTCCTCGACCACTGCCACAATCCGATCGTGTTGCGAAACCAGGTCCTCGATTTCCCTGTTCTTCATTTCAATATCGTCTTCTCTTTGCGAAAGCTCGATCATTGTCGCGGCCAACTTGTCGCGCATCGAATTGAGGTCTTCCTCCACGACTTCCCGTTCTTCTCGTGCTTCCAGTATCTGGGCTCGGCTCTCGCTGCGTTCGATCGACTCTGCCTCTCTCCTTCGCTGAATGTCCTCGATCTCCAAACCAAGATGAGTGATCTCGTCCGCGAGTTCCTCCTTCTCGTCCTCCTTCCTCATAAGAAGTTCGTTCTGGTCCTCTATCCGAGCCCGTAGAGCCTCATTCTCTGCCTGGAGCTCCCCAAGCTTCTGCTCCCATCGTTCGCGCCTGTTGTCCCCTCGGCCCTCAAAAGTGTCATCGGAACGCTTCTCGACAACTTCACGGAGCCGTTCAATCTCTTCCACGTTGTCCTCGAGTAACCCTCTGAAATTATCCAACTCTGCCTCGAGTTCCTCGTTTCTGAGTTCGGCCCGTCGTAGCGCATCTTCATCCGTTGAAGACATGCGCTCTCGTCGTAGTTCTCGAATCTCGCGTTCGCGTTCCTGCAGCTTTGCCTCGAGGTCGCGTTCCCTGTCGCGTGAACTCGTCGTACCGCGTTCCTTTTGTGAACGCTCCAATTCACGCTCGAGTTCAAGCACAAGCCTTTTCAGTTTCTTGAGTTCGAGACCGCGTTGCTGTACCTCGACTTTGAGCGACACGTTTTGTTTGAGCGCCGCGTCGACTTGGTCAGGGGCAAGTTGAGCCAACCGCTCTTCCAGAAAGTGCACGCGTAGTTTGATGTTGAAATTTTCCTTCTTAAGGTTATCGATGTGCTACATGAACGCGGCGTGAGTTACTAGCACAGATCGCAATGAATGAAACAAGTCAACAGTACCTTTTCTTGATCGCGGAGTGTGAGAGTGACACCTTTGTTGTTGCCTTGGGTCGCTCGAGTACGTTTGAGGTTCGCGACGGGCGTATCTGGACCAGTACCCCATCTATGCCCAGGAGTGTCCAAAAAGTCGGCGCCCTCCCCGGTTTCATCTCCCTCGTGGCCAGAGATGGCGAGTCGCCTCAGAGCAGACTCGGGCTGGTCTGTCCGCTTGCGTGCAGTGACGGGTACTTGTTGTTCAGGTTGCAAAGGAGTAGAGATGCCCGACACGAATGAGCCAAGGGAGAGATCCAACGGGAGAGTCATTGCGGATTGCGAGGACGAGTCGGCACGTCCATTAAGCGCCGCTGACATGATGGTGAATTTTGGCGAAGTTGGTGCTAGCTTTCGCGGTTATCTTGAAACGATGATATATTGGACTTGATCCGCTCACTGTAAAAAAGCAACAGCTGGAGCAAGTTGAAGCTTTGGCCGAGTCCTTTCCAAGTCGCGCTCACGTGACAGAATATAAGTGTTGCAGTGGGATTACTGGCATGTGTAGCAAGCGGTGGTGCATTGATGAGCCGGATTCAATGGGTTGCGTGACAGTCGCCGTTCCGTGGGCGAGGCAAGGCAGCGTTGATGATAGCAAAATTAATGGCATAGTGCCGTTGTTGATGATGGCCTTGTGGATGTGCCCCATATTCTGCAAACTGGTGCTAGGTGAGGTCGGCGGATGATCCAGCGATGAGTGAGGCTAGTACATGTACACGGACGGACTCGAATATGCTAAAGTGGGTAGAGGCGGCAGAAAAAACATATCCCTCGAGGATTTTTTTATAATTAACAGACCCAACGTTCCCTGTTCGACATGAATGTACTCTGGCACGTGTACGCTCTCATAATGTCGACTAGTGATGTTTACATGGGATAGACCCATGTTCACCGTATTTTAGTATCCAGCGACTGGAAACCATCAAACTTGGGACGTATACTAGTATTTTGGGGTTGGACTTAACCAATGTCCATTGCGTTTGGATCGTCAGATCCAAACAGGTCAGCACCCTCCTGAACAGCGTTATCCCCAACCTCCATCTCGTCCTGTGGGCCAACTTCTGCATCCGTATCAGGGTCTTCAACGGCAATGCCCTCCTTCTTCCGCCGCTGCCTCTCCTTCATCTCGTCTCTTTGTGCACGTTTCATCTCCAAATCAGCCGAGAGTTTCTTGAGTGCATCCTCGAACCGTTTCTAGGAACGATCTCAATATTTGTCATGAAGACAACAAGTGGAAGTAGCATACCTTTATGAGTGGATTTGCGGAGATGGAGACTTCATGCTCCTTCTTCGCCACTGCTGCCTCCAAGTCTCTGATTTCCTCGTTCAAGAGCTTCCTGCCTTGAGCGTCTTCGTCGTCTTCGTCTTCATCGCTCTCCTCATCGTCTTCATCGTCCTCTTCGTCATCGTCATCTTCACCTCCTTCCTCGTCGTCACCCAGCGCGAGGTCCAGTTCCGCAGCGAGTTCCTCATCGATATCACCCTCCGGCTCGGCTTCATCCCCCTCGTCGTCCTCAGCGTCTTCATCTGCAGGGTCGCGTCCAGGGGTAGCTGCATCACCCATCTCTGAACCTAGATGACCAGGGGTAGGCGCCTCGAGGGGTTCGTCACGTTCGATGAATTCAGAATCTGAAAGATCCGGGTTGACGTTCTCAAGGACCTCTGCAAGGTAAGACGTGAACTCTCCTCGAAGAACAAGGGCTAGATTCGATGGCCTTCGCTTACCATACTTGACATCTGATGCAAGGTTGTCTGCTGCCAGTAGCCGTTCCACTTCTTCTTCGACACTTTCGATCGTCTACGGTACGTAGCATGAGCAAGGTGACGCAAGCACAGCTGGTCTGTACGAACCCGCTTGTTGACTCGTTTTCGAAACCGTCGCTTGCGTACGTGGTGTAAAGGAGGGGTGATACCGTGCGGCCAGACAAATTCGTCAATACTGACATTCCTGTTTGCCGTGACCGCCTCTTCGTTTTGTATGCGATCTCCAACTACCAACATCTGTGCAACTTGTTCTAGAACCACATCAAACGCAACACGAAACACACACCTGACATATATCTGCCACTTTAAACATTTGTTTATTATCAAGTGTCTTTTGCGCTTCGATAATGCAAGGGAGATCGACCAGCTTGAATGAATACAGCGAGTTGCTGACGTGAAAGATGCCCCGTCGCGAATCTACCATTTTGTGGGCTTCGACGACGCGCACAAGCCTCTGGCTTACCTTTAAACTTGAACCAAATATCGTTGCCAATTTCCCTCGCTTGAATCATCTTGCGCAACCGCTCGCAGTCCTCCCCGGGCGGCATCCGAATGATGAATTGTTCCTCAAACGTCAGGTCCTCGTCGTCCGAGTCCAGTTCACGGTCATAGGGACCCAAGAAAGACGTGCCCGGAGCTTGCGCCGCCGCACGTTCGCTCAGCTTGAGCTTGAGCTTGGGCTGTGGTTTACCGACTTTTCCAGAGGAGGAACGCGTATTGCGTTCTGGTGCCTCGGGTGAGCCACGGAGGCGGAGGGTAGTAGCCATGGCTTGCTCTGCGGCTGCTCGCAGTGGACGTGAACGTTGTGGTGGCGGTGGGTGATTTGCACCATTTACAGCCGACGAAGGACCGGCGTGGTGCTCCTCGACGTCGTCTACGACGATGAGGTCGTCATCTATCATTAGGATGGTGGAGCGTGACACCTGTCACACAGCTAATAGGGTACTACTCTACTAGTACTACTCCTCGTCAGTAACTGCCGCTCCTTCTTCCTCGCTTTCACTTTCACTTTGACCTTCCTCCCCTTCTTCATTACCGGCGAAAAGGTGCACATAACAATAAACAGCGGTCGCTGTTGCCGTTAGTAAAGCGAAAAGTAGACTTTTCCTCCTGTGTTCGATAGCTGCATGGTCAACCTGGGTCTGGGAGCTACCGCTACTGAACGACCGAGGAACGAGCGACATCAATGAAGATCCGGATGCTGTGACATGTTCATAAGAGGGCGCGAGCGCCACCTCAGCTTGTATGCGTCGGGCATGTTCAACTAGACCTGGATAAGACTCGAGTAGCTGTGTCTGAAGAACGGCGTCGGGGAATGGAGGATCAGTCATTAAAAGAATGTGTGCAGCAAAATACACGTCGAGACTCGTCGGACTAGGAGCAGGAGTCACTATCAAAGACTGTATTCACAAAGCAAAGCGACTTGCCAGTCCCCGAAAAAGAACGGTTTCCCGTCCAAGTAGTTTGCATGTATTCCAAGTACTGTCTTTGCTTTATCCAGCATCTTTACAAAACGATCAGTGACCGTCATTGACCCCACCGGTCACTTACCTTTTCCCTCTCGAAAGCGCGCGTAAACTCGGCCTTGTGGTCTTGCTTCTTTTTCTTTTCCTTTTCAAATGGGCTCTTTGACTCTTCCTCAGTACGAGGCGTGCTCCATAGTCCTGCGGCCTCCAAACGCGGTCTATACGCATCTCGTATCCGCCGCGCTACATAATATTTCTGCGGGACAGGCATGTCACTCGCCATTGCTGGGTTGGTCAACCCCCAGAAATTGACATCGTTGCCATAAAAAAAGTGTGACTGCACGGTCAACTGACGCGGGGCAAGACGATAAATATCGACTTACGACGAGGTCCGATACGTAGGTTTCGACATGTGCATACCGTGCAACCTTTTCGGCTTTTTGCGAGGTGGTCAGAGACGCGTTGAGGTCCGTTGCGGCTGACGCGTTCGACTTGGCGAGAGCAGACACGAAAGAAACTATGGACGGGAACGTCGAGACTGCAGTATGTGCGTAGGTCAAAAAAGGGAGTTGACCTGTGCTTGTGGGTCAATGTTACGGGCTAGGGTAGACCATGGACCTACTACTTGCCGTTGGGGGATTGGTCGGGATTGCTGCAGGGTTCCACCTTGAATTTACCTGGAACGGTCAACTGGAGATACATGACCGCGGCGAGACATGTTGGGTCGAGCGACTGCAAGTTCCATTTTGCAGGCCATACATGCAGCGTATAGGGCGCGTCGGACATGAGAGTGACAAATAGCGACAAACTGAACAATCACCAGCTATGATACAGAAGACTAGCCAAATAAACACGGAATCTGTTCGACAGATCGTACATCAAAAAGATGAAATTCTACACGCCCTGGAACGTCTAAAGATCGCCGCCACCATCGATATTCTATCTCACCCATCACATTTTCCAAGTCAAGGATACCTCCCCGGGATAATGAACGGGGGCGGTTGCTGACTGTTCTGGCATTGGCTCCCCGCTGATTCCGGAGTCCGGACCATCCTCGGATTTAGTGCGTGCTACATTTTCGAGCCCTACTATCGATCAACAACCAATCATGGACTAATCTGGTGTGTACTTACCATCTGTTCCAGGTGGTCTGTATTCGCTGTGAAACTTGGTGTAATTAGTTCAGTGCTACTCGCTGGGACCGGTGCGCCAATGGCATGATGGCTTGTTGCGCACGTCTGTCGCACTGCTGGTGGTATTTGCAGTGTATCTTCCATCTACAATGAACTCGTTAGAAGATTTTGATTCTGTCGCTTCGGACATACCTCGGGTTGTGTAGCGAACTCAAAGGTCATAACAATATAGGACCGGTTGACCCATTGTGAGGCTTCACCTTCCATGTGTATGGATGCCGCAGGAGGATATTCTTCTCTTCTCCGATCCTTGTGGAATGCTTCAGTCACAAGATTCACTAGACCATAGAGACGCATCTTATCTTAGGTGAGTTATCAGCGATCCAATGCGATCCTGTATCGGATCTGGCGATTTCACCTCTTCTATGGTGATCGGCCATATTTTTAACGTAATTGTTCCAAGGTTGACTAAAGCTGTTGGCTCACAACATTAACAACGTCCAGAACAAGGAGATAACACTTCACATTTTGATCCGCAAACACGAATAGACCTTCGTTCTCGGCATCAATCCAGACGACGGCTCTATGCGTCTGGGTTTCACCGTCAACGTTCAGGAATGAGGCCACACGAAGGTATTCCTGATCCTTTTCCAATGGACTACGAAATTCTGTGACAGTATCACCAGATCACGATTCCGGCGCAGGTCGGCGCAACTGGCGGGGAAAGATCGCAGAGATGATGAGGATGATTTCAAAATATCCAGAGGTGGGGCGATGCCACAGACAACCAAGTGAGATGAGGGGACGATGAGGAACGCGTCGGGCGTATATACTCTACGGTTGCTTTGTTCGATCATTGAATGAGTTGCTTTCAAGTTAACCACGTGACGTAAATACGCTCCTGTCGTTAATGTCACGCGTTCTAGTCAACATTAACTTGAACCCGACGTGTCTTCTCGCACGACGCGTCTCAACCTTCGCGATGCCCCCCAAAAAACGAAAAATTACCGAAAAAAATGACGGCGCAGCCGCGTCGGACGCTGAGAGCGTCTCCCAATCACAACCAAGCGCAAAGCGAGCAAAGCAAACACCAACGACGACCACTTCCGACGATGGCAAAGCACCCAATGGGCAACCTACCAACAAGGTATTACCCGTCGATATTACGTTTCCGCCGCGTGCCGAAGGCACACTACGTTTTGCTACGTGGAACGTGTGTGGATTGGCAGCAGCGCAAAGAAAGGTAGGTTTTGACGGCAGTGCCGCTATCGGGTTATATTCAACTTCTTTCTTTGAGGGGTTCAAACACTACATGGAAGCGGAGGATCCAGACGTCCTTGTGTTGACGGAAACAAAGGCAAGTGGCATCTACTTTGCGGTGTCTTTTTTTGACGTCTTCTTTGATGCGCCGCAGGTGAACAACGAACCTGTCGATCCCGTCATCAGCGCCCGCTTCCCTTATCGCACCTGGGCCATTTCCGGCAAAAAGACGTACGGTGCGTCCGTGTTATCGCGGGGATCAACTGCGAATCTCAAACCTCGTATGTTGTAGCGGGCACTGCAGTGCTGTCGAAAATAAAGCCCATCTCGGTGACAAAGGTGTTGCCGGGACATCCGGATCCTGAGCAGGTCAAGGGGCGTCTTGTGACGGTCGAGTTTGGAGGGTGTTATGTGGTCTGCACGTATGTGACCAACGCGGGTCAAGACCTCAAGGTTCTTAAGCTTATCCTTTTACTTTTCTTCTTCTGACGGACAATGATACAGACGCTCAAGGAGAAGAACACTTGGAATGAACATTTCACTGCCTATATACGCGATCTGGATAAAAAGAAACCTGTAATTTGGATGGGTGACATGAATGTCGCGCCAACTGCCAAAGGTTGGTTGTGTATTTCAGGATGGTCCACCCTTATCCCGCTCCTTTCCAGATCTCTCAAACCCGCGAACAAATTGGAATAAAACGCCTGGCTACACACTGGATGAAACGGAGGCGTTCAAGAACCTCCTCAACTCTCCTAATTCTCCGGAAGGCACACCAAAGTTTGTTGACGTTTGGAGAGACCGCTACCCTGACATCCAACATTACACCTATTTTTCGTACCGCTTCAATTGCCGTATGAAAGGTATAGGTTGGAGATTGGACATGTGTAAGTATTTTCCGTCATATAAAAGGCTACCTCGCTGATCTTCTCGGTGTAACAGTCGTATTGAGTCAACGCATAGTAGAAAAAGTGAAGATGTGCGAGATTCGCAGTGAGATATATGGGGCATCCGACCATGTCCCCTTGGTCATGGAGATCGACAGCGATATTGTGACAAGCAACTAAAACCCAACAGGCTCGCTGAATCTCAATACTCTCCAAATCGTACGTGTCCCGTTTCTTGCGCATGTTCCCTCGCATCTTTCTCACCTTTGAGGCCCTTTCCACATTGCTATAGTGACGTGAACAACGATACCACTGTATATTTTAAATCCGGTTTACCTCGCACTTTAGATCAAATGTTGCAGTGTTCGTGAACGCTTTTCTCTCTCGCAAGATCGTAGCTAGCTTCTTGGCCGCTTCAAGAATAGGGTCGGAAGTGTCTGCTGATGTCTTCATGGCTACGTCAATATCAAGATCCATTTCAGCTGGAAAAGCTCACGATAGGAAAAATGGTTTGATGCCATTCGTCTGGCACATTCTCCATGGGCGCCAGAGTGGCTGCATCATAATGGATACCAGAATATACAACGATGCATCTTCCACATGTCATCAAGACACCAACATCGGTTTCGAGAACACACCAACCTGTATCCTGTCCCCCCAGCAGAGGGTGAGAATCGGTCGATACGGCCAGTCTCGACATCTATGGAAGCAATCTCGGTGTTGAAGTGTTTGGCAAGTATACCGAGTTCGATGGCGCCTCCCCATGTCGAAGGCTTTAGAATTGTTGCGATATACTTGTCGCGCGGAGTGCTGTGTCTCGTCAATGAGGATCGTGTTCTAGAGATGGAGCGACATACCCTAGAATCGCTTCGCTGTAGGTTTCCATGTCTGCCTGGATGCCATCGGCGACAACTGTTGCGGATAATGTCATGTCCGACCTTGCGGCGGAAGCGATCACTTACTCTGTCGCATCTTGGGCCATTTCGAGATGTCCTGTTCAAAAATGAGCGCTATCGACGAGAAGAGACAAGAGTTGTCATCGGGAATGACCTGGATCAGAAGACGTTAGCAACAGCAAGGCGTGGCTCGATATATGTACCCGGTGTACAAGGACGCCCGAAGTGGTGGGTACGCTGGCTGGGCCCGTTTTCTGTGGAGTAGCGTTTTGGCGGGCAGGCGCTGGCGGGCGAGATGCGGGTATTGGGGCGGGTGGGTTGGTCGTCGTGAGAGTCGGCGCTTTTTGATTCACGATGATCTGTTCGCCAGCTTGGAAACCCAAACTCGAGAGCGGCAGTTCTGGCACGAGCGTCAAGGTTCGAGGCGGGTAACCTGATCTGACTGGGACAAGGGTCTATCGGACGCATACGGTGTACGATACGGGATGACAAGCTCACTTTCTTGCTGTGAAGGGGGTATTTCGGAGAGTGAGAATATCTGCTGTTGGAGATCCTGCACGGTGAGTGCATCGAAATCAAGCTGGAGGGTCGCAATGCCCTTTGGATGGCGTAGACGGACTGGGGCCATATTCAAAGCGTGAAATGTGCATTGCGTCACCTCGGCTATTGCCTTATACAGACACTACGCGGCAACGGGTCCTGCAGAGATCTCCTGGACGGCATCCTCAGGTAGCTCAGTGGGAGCCTTGACCTCTGCCAACCTGTCCAGAGGAGTCCGTCCAGTAACCTCCGCCTTCTCCCTCTCAACCTCCTTTACGAGCTCGTTCAACTCGTCCTCCAGCTCCCCGTCATCAACCAAGCCTGCCTCTGCCGCAGTCATATCCCCTCCAATCTTGATCGCCTCGTCGACTTCGCGTGCATTGGCATTCGCAGCTGCCAGTGCGTCCATCGTCTCATCAATCTTCTCACGACGTAAGGATGGATGGCTGAGAATCGCCTGTAGCGTAGCCGTAGACTTCTCGTATGTTTTCATAATCTAGTTCCCCATGAGCACACATCTGGTCACCGATACAAATGTCGCTCTTACCTCGATATCACCTGCTGCCGTCTCGACGCTCATCAAGGTCGCTTCCAGGTTCTGTAGTGCACCCAGTTGCTTCGTTAGTACTTCTTCCAAGTTCTTCTTGAAACGAAGGTGTGCAAGTGCAATCGACTTTTGCTGTTGTCGCAAAGCCGTCGAAATGCGCTTGGTGGTCCTATTTGTGCCTCGAGTAAATACCCTCGACATGAAATAAACTAAGGTGCCTCACTCGTCCATCTTGCCATGCAAGTAGTCTACCTGATCCTGGAGGTTTGCGACAGCGGTCTTGAGCTCGAGAATGCCTCTATCAATGGCAGTCACTTCTCGGTCATGGTCGTCCATTACGAACTTGACCACCTAATCAAGGTAGCGTCAATACTTCCCAGAGCAGAGACTCGAAGACACGCACATCCTTGTCCAGCACCAAGACCCTTCTGTCCCTCTCCAGGTATCTCAACAGCACTCTAATGTCCGTCTCGCTCAGTGACACCCCAGGGAAGAGTTTCGAGCCAAACGCCTTTCGAAAAGTCGCTGGCGTGTAGAGCCTATCCGCAAGACACAGTCCGCCGAAAGACGCATCCACGGCATCGGCAGCCCGTTCGACCAGCTTGAGCAAGACATACTCTCCCTCTACCCTCTTCCACATCTCCGTTTCGCTATACGCGTCTTCCGACCGCACAATATCCAGCTGCTCCATCGCCCACCAGAGCGGTTTCCCAACAAGGAACGAGGCAATTCGGTAGGGCAACCAGCCGGGATCGTACACGCTCTGCTGGGACGTCAAAAACGGCGTCAACGGAATGAACGCACGACTGCGTTGTAGTTCGGCCTTTACTAGTACGGTTCCATCAGAAGAAGACACGAGACGAAAAAGGGGGAAGCACGGACGATGGTGGAGGCGAGTCCGAGTGGTTTCCCGACCCCATCGTAGCGAAGTCTGTCCACGATGACGCGACGTGCGGTCAACACGAGCTTGTTGCTCTGGCTCTCCGGCTCGACGTCTTGTGCCTCTGTCTCCTTGCCCTCGTGAGGGTTCTGCCACCCCCGAGACACGAGTTCTTCGAGGGTCAGTTGCCACCAATCAACGTGTGCGTGGTAGGACGTAGGGTTTGAATGCCTCTGCCGTGAAATATCAGAGTACAGAGATTGTAGGCGTGACTTTGATGTAGAGGCGTATGTAGAGCATGAGGAAAGCTGGACAATGATCGAGGACAAGGACATGGCTGCAAGTTCAAACAACAAGCGCGCCGCTTTTGTTTGGGCCACGTGCCAATGCTTCCAGAACGTCGTTCAAGTTGAGTGACTCAACTCCCATCAAGGTTTTTTTCGCGGATCTAGTAAATACATCTTTGAACGACTACCCGGAACAATTAGCCTCTTGCATAGAGAGTTCTATGATTTAGAGTTCTCCCACAAAATGTTTACGTTTTACATTAACTCGAACACAGGATCTAATCTTGATTCTTGACTAGGACTCGACGAGCCTGCTGTAGCCACGAACAACAAGCACGGACGATACCTACTGGCACGTGTATTCTGCTTTAAAGACGATCATTGAACATCAACTAATTCCCACCCAGCCATGCGCCTCGAGTTACTCGGATGCTTGCCAGCACCCAGGCTTTAGAGGGGGATATCAACGACCTAGAGGCCGGTATACATACCGGAAGGGACGTACAAAGTATCTTTTGTGCAGTTTCGCCCCTGCATCCTCGATATGTTTAATCTCTTCTGGGGTGAGCTCAGGTACGTTCTCGGTATCCAGGTATTCTCTAATACGTTCGACTTTGGTTGATGTCCTGCCAGAGACGGAGTTCATTCAGCATATGCTGAAAATTGAAACCGGATCGACTCACGTTACAACAAGCACCTCTTTCTGCTGCATCCATTTTTGGAGTACCTGACTACTGGACACAGGGGATCCCCGAGTCTCTTCTAGGCGTGCACGGATTTGTGCGATGACTGGATCAAGAAATCCGCCGCCGGGAGTGTCGCGGAATAAGGGTGATAGACCTCCATATGAGCAAGTGACAATGCGATACGTGTCGTGAACTGCGAGGTTGGGTCCAAGAGATTTCCACACATATGGGTGAGCTTCGATCTGTTCCAAGACCAATAAGAAACCGAATAATGATTCCAAGGAATAATAAATGTATACCTGGTTCACAGCCGGGGGAATTTTGGCCACTTCAAGGATTTCCTTGAGTTGATCTGCCGTGAAGTTCGAGACACCAATAGACTTGACTAAGCCTGCCTCTTTGGCTTCCTCCATGCCTTTCCATACTTCCTTGAGTCTGCCCGGATGATGCTTCGGTATGTGAATCAAGTATAGATCCACATAGTCCATTTTGAGCTTCTTCAAGGATTCCTCAAGCGCACTTTTGGGAGTTGCGCCCGGTTTCAAAGTTTCCAACTTCGTAGTGACGTATAACTCTGATCTTGGCTTTCCTGATGCGATGATCCCATCGCCTAGCGTATCTTCGTTCTTGTATACTTGTGCTCCATCCAGGTGCGTAAACCCATTATCAATAGCAAGGGTAATGAGCTTTGAAGCGTCCTTGCCGTATAACGCAGTACCTGTTCCAAAAGCTATCCAAGGAGCTTTGTTTCCATCGTTCAGAGTCAATGTGGAGATTGGCATTTTGTGGTGGGTGAGTAAGATGCGGTGAGAATTGGTTTTTATATCTCCTGTATATAAATCCCGATCCCGATGCCACGGTTGAAACGTCACTCGTGATCCTTTCGCCACATGATACCAATGACTAATTCACGAAGGCCCGGAGTTGGCATGGCCTGTAGAAACCTTGCTGCATCCTGAGCTGAGGTCCGAGGAATGGACGGTGTCGAGATGTAATGGACAAGTAATTTGCAGGTTGTCGGAAGCTAGTTATAATTTGACATACCCTTCGAGGTCATCACACCAGCCTGAGTGCGGTTCATGGCATGTTCCCGGACAGGATTTTCAGGACATGCAGTGTTTTCCCCTATTCGGCGCTTTGCCATTGAACAAATGTTGCCATCTCAGAAGGATTTAACAAATATTGCTGTACAGAAAATGTGGGGTGGACTCCCTTAGGGCAAGCTATTATCGGATTACTAGAGTGATCACCATGAACATAGTAGTAAAGGTGTGGATGATCGTTTTCTTGAGAGAGCGGCAGAGCGGTGTGATGAACGGACGCGAAAAATCATACTTGGGATTGATCTTGCTCATTAGAATTTCAAGCTCTTCTACGCAATACGCAAACTGAGATACGAACGCCTCGTTTATCTACATAGATCGACTTGTGAGATTCATCGAAAAGGAGAGGTAAAGGCCGCCACCGTGATCTAATCCATAGTTCACGCCGCTATCGGGATTTCTTAGAATTTAGAATTATCAGCATGCTTAGAAAGCAAACAGGCACCGAACCGACATGACCTCGGGCTGTGAATAAAACTCATTCGCTTGCCAACGCGAAACCGATCGAAACGACCCTTAGAACGCCGAACTCTGACGCACATGTAATTTTGTTCTGTAGGTTGGGTGACAATGAGAGATTAGTACTATCTTCTCCTAAAACTTCAAGAACAGATCCGAGAAATTTGAAGAAGAGTTTGCAGGAGAAATGAAAGGATATTGCTGACTGCAGTGCTACTATCGAACGCATGAGCATTCGGCGTTTCAAAGGCCAACATTTGGCGATGGGTTTCGACCGACGGACGACTTGTGTATTATGTAAGACTAGATTATTAATGATCACTCGTTAGATAATTGCTTGAGTAATCAGAAATTGGAGCCCCACCCTAAAGTCAAGCGTTGAGTAAAACGCTTTCCCACGTACTGTCTTTTCTCCATCTTTTAACTTTCCAGGCGTTGGTGTACCACATGCTGGATCGTCCTGTGCTTTGACAATCCTTCATCTTCTGGCGCCTCAGAGCAGACTGTACGGTGCACCCTTTGGCCGATCATCCTAGTTTCTTCCGTGGGTGGTGTCGGTCACCTGGTGTACGGACAAGTATGACGTCCGACTGAATTTTCATTTACTATCTTCGCAATGAATACGACACGATGTATTTTATTACTCTACTATATCAATTTTACTTTTCATGAATTCAGGGGAGATTGTCGGTACACTCGAGTTTGTTTTGTGAAGTGTATGCAGGAACATTGAAGAAAACTATGATACTGCTTGGGTTCAAAGATTGAGCAATACTAGAACGTCCATAATGCTATGTACAAAGGAGTGTCATTGAACTGTGATCGCGAACTTTAGAGACGACATTCGATATTCAAAAACATGATGTCTTGTCTTAGATTTCCGGCACGCCATTGTAGTGCCCAGTTGGTACTGACGGGCTGGAATAATTGGCAGTGGGGTAACTGACGTCTGAGGTTGTAAGCGTGGGGAATGAAGTAGGGAATGTACTGGGGTCGGATGGGTCCTAGATAAGAATGTCAGAAATCGAAGTCATCGAAAGGATTCTTTGCACTTACATAGAGCTTGGGTTGTACCATTTGGGGAGAGTAAGTGTCGCTATGATCAGAAGAGGGAAGCGACATCGGGCCAGTACCATATTGAGAACTATACTGGGCAGATGGCGGGATTTGAGAGCGCCGCTTCCTCCGCTTCATGAGGAAAAAGATGGCAACTCCAGCGATTAGTGCAAGTACAACGACACCACCAACGACACCCCCCACGATAGCTCCCGTGTTTTTTGGATGGTTATCCGAGAACGCATTGGTTGTTGATGGTGGGGCAGTAAGAGAGGCTGAAGCACTACTTAACGTTGGGACAATGGAACCGGTGGATTGAATGTGAACGGCGGTCGACTCGGGATTATCTGGATGATTTAATAAGTGCTACATGCAGCGACTGCGAGAATAATAACTTGCCGCCAACAGACTGAGCAAGCGATACATTGAACAGATCGCTTTGCTGGAACGGAACCCTCAGTACAACATCACCAAATCTCCGATGAACATTATGCATACAGTCACGTCTTGGAATGCCCACTGTGGCACTGCAGTACCGTCTGGAATACCCGGAGGGAAACTGTTGAAATGATATGTTTGATGAAAACTAAACAATGCATAACAACATACGTTCCGGAATAGACGTTGGTACAATTAGAGCTCCATACGCTCCAACTGATGTGGAAAGATGAGCACAGGTAAAAGGTTTTCGGCGGGGACATTGATTACCCGATAATTGTGTGGTTCTGACAGAGACCACAAGCACTGACAGCGTTGTATGTAACAGTGCTACATTGACATTGATCTTGTTGGTCGGCATAAGGACCGGTATAGTGAGTTCCAGGTGGGAGTGCATCGACAGTAAATTCTGGTCCAAGATGAGTTCTTTGGAGAATTGACACGATAGTAAAGACACGTACGGCCACCATTACACGCGCCTTGCAAATAGGCCGACATCACACACGGATCCTGGTTGTTACTGTTGTCCATCTAGTCATGAAAGACACTTTGAGAGCGAAACACCAGATCCCGAGCAGAGCGCTTACCCACTGGAACGAGGAGCCGCAAGCAGCGGATGAGGTTTGAGCAAGGATCGCTACGGGACCTGCGGAGAGTAAACTAATGGTAAGGAACGCAAGTGACGACCAGCTCGGTAGTGCCATGGTGGAGGAGAAAGAAAGAACCCAAAAAAAATGAGTCTCTACATCGTGGCGGCCCTTACATGATTTCAGTGAACCCGCTGGAAATTGATGGTGGTGTCATGTTACAGCATCGAGCGCGTAATTGCTGTTCCCGCGTGCCCACCATTCGGATAATTCGGATAAAAGAGACTGCAGACCAAGCCACTGGAATAAATATCACACTTGAAAGTAGAATGCACAAAGTCGTGGATGTTGAGCGGCGCGCAGTACATTGTTTGTGAGTGGCATGAGTCGTGACAGGCTGTCTGTCATTTCCCTTTTAACATATCCGAAAAGAGAAATTACGTGTTCTCGGATCGCCCACCGTGGAAAGAAATGAGCTAATAACTGTACAGTGGTTTTCCGCCACCGCATCCCTGTAATCACTGGTAAAACCTCGACAATCCCCCCATGGCTCCATCAACAACGTGAGTATTCGAATTCTGTTACGACTGCTTGCCACTGAAATTAAGATCCAAGCGTCCCCTCTGTCACGGTCAGTGGAAGGAACTGGTGAACAACTGACGCGATCTGACGTCCATCGCAGGACATTCAAGTTCCGGAGACCCTTCTTAAAAAGCGCAAGCAAAACGAAAAGGCTGTGGCCGAGCGCCTCGCTGCCGCTGCTGCTGCACGGAAGGTATGTCCATGGCTCTCTGAAAATTTGCTATTAGCCTCTTTTATGATGTATATCATTCAATGAATCGTGGCTAGTGGTTTATTCTACGGTGCTGCCTTAAATTAACCATCTTTCGGGACTGACTTTCCACTTCCTATTTTCGTTTGCACGAATTCATCGTCCTTCTAACCACCTCACGTAGGCGGCACACGCCAAACGCAAGGTCATCTTCAAGCGGGCGGAGTCTTACGTGAAGGAGTACCTCGCAAAGGAGCAGGAGGAAATTCGGTTAAAGAGAACTGCGCGCGCATCCGGCGATTTCTATGTCCCTGCCGAACCCAAAGTTTACTTCGTCATCCGTATTCGTGGTATCAATGGAATTGCACCAAAACCCCGCAAGATTCTTCAATTACTTCGTCTCCTTCAAATCAACAACGGTGTGTTTGTCAAGGTGACCAAGGCGACGCAGCAGATGCTGCGGTTGGTGGAGCCTTATGTTGCCTATGGGTGGGTTTTATTTTGACTTTATCGTGTTTCTTTTTGTTGACGAAAACGGCCATAGCGAGCCCAATCTCAAATCCATCCGGGAACTGATCTACAAGCGTGGATACGGCAAGGTCGACAAGCAGCGCATTCCCCTTGCCAATAACGCTATCATCGAGGGGAAACTTGGCAAGTATGATATCCTCTGCATTGAGGACCTTGTCCACGAAATTGCGACTACTGGACCAAACTTCAAGCAGGTCAGTACATTAACGGCTGAAATCGACCTTCTTTTTCTCATTCCGTTCTGTAATAGGCATCCAACTTCCTTTGGCCCTTTAAGCTTTCTAATCCTACTGGTGGCTGGAGGACACGGAAATTCAAGCACTTTGTCCAGGGTGGTGACTTTGGTGACCGGGAGTCCAACATCAACAAGTTGATCCGGCAAATGAACTAGGCGTTTGTGTAGGGAAGTGGGCAGTTGCGAAGCGTAGTTGAGCTCTGTATGAGGGTATGCCTGTGAATTCACAACTACATGCACTACTAGTACACCTTGAGCATCTATCGTAACGATTCACGTATCTGATTCGGTCATTTTTCGCTTCTGGGTCATTGCCTGAGGGGCCCCTCCTAGGCGGATCGAACTCCCCGACCCGGACCAGCAGGTACGAACCTATGCATCACAAAAATTGCAGAAACATAATATGGCCAAACACGGTCTGTCGCCGCCGGCTAACCTAAATGGGCAGGTATGACATAATCTATCGCTGTGCTCTCTCGAACGGTGACGACATAGCGCCATGCTTCGTCGTACGTCGTCTTGCGCTCGACTGTACTTGGAATAATACGGTTGTATGCGACATGATATCTGGTGTGTATTGTGGTGCATTGAACTATACATTCCTTAAAGTGCAGCATATCCATAGTCACAGCAGAGATCCTCTTCCTCCATCTCCCGACTGTTGTTATCGCGTTCCCTGGGTGCCTCTTCCTCTTCCTCTTCCTCTTCCTCTTCCTCTTCCTCTTCCTCTTCCTCTTCCTCTTCCTCTTCCTCCTCCTCCTCCTTCTCTGTATTTCATCACTATCGCTTTCCTCATTTCCACCAACCATCAAGGACTTTGTCAGCAAAAGTGCCCAAACTTTCTAGTATGGCCAACCTGCCCATCTTGCAAGTCCTTGCAAGATTGCTGCAAGGCCTTGCTTCCTAGCTACCTTGCAACAAGATAATGTTAATTTGGGGTCTGCCATGGCTGGGCCCTTCAACAGACACACTGGATCAATCAGCTCAGTTGGGTTCTCACCCAATGGAAAGCGCATCATTTCTGGTGAGGCAGGGTTTGCCATAGCTGAGCCCTTCAATGGACACACTGGATCAGTCAGATCAGTCGGATTTCACCTGACAGAAAGTGCATCGTCTCTGGGTCTCACAATGGGAGTCTGTTATGGGACATTGTGAATCTGGGACGCCGAGATAGGGTCTGTCGTAGCTGGGCCCTTCAACAGACACACTGAATCAGTCGAATCAGTCGGGTTCTCGCTTGATGGAAAGCATGTCGTCTCCAGGTCTTGGGACAATACATTGCAAATTTGGGACATTGAGACAGGGTCTGTCATAGCTGGGCTCTTCAATGGATACACTGAATTAGTCAAATCAGTCAGGTTCTCGCCTGACGGAAAGCGCATTGTCTGTGGGTCTTCTGACAATATGCTGGCAGTGCGAATTTGGAATGCTAAGACAGGCTCTGTCATTGCTGGGCCCTTCAACGGACACACTGGTTACATCAGATCAATCGGATTTCACCTGATGGAAACTGCGTTCTTGTGCATTTTGGATGCCGAGACAGGCATTGTAGTTGCTGCACCCTTTGATGAATACACTGAGGAAGGTCAGCATCAGTCGGGTTCTCACCTGATGGAAAACGCATCATCTCTGGGTGAGGCCTATTGATTTGTATGTAGTAGAATATTTTGCGCAACACGAAGATTTACTAGTACTACATTACTAGTATGAGGAGCAGCACTGCGCTGTATCAATAAAATGATGAACTACGTGAGCTACGTATCCTAAATAATAACAAGTGTACTCAATGGGGCTGATCCGGGCCTGGTACATTGTGTACTTAGAGTTCAATCCATCAAAATTAAATCACGTGACTGCTGCGCATCACATTCAGCCACAATTTCATACTCCGATTTAGCCCCTCTTGTTTTCAGCATCCACCATCTCCTAGCCATCATTGTATGCCATCTGGTTCTTCTTTGTCAATCCAACGTTTCCATCCATCTAGAAGTCCAGATGGTGTAATCCCTAGTGAGTTTTTCAATGGATGCTATTGAGTTAATAATTGGATGTAGCAGGCTTATGTAATCTTTACCAGCGTGTCGACAACACCTTGACGCCGTTGCCGCTGCATGGCCTGCATCTCCTCACCACCGTCTTCGCTTGTAAGTGTTTCCTGTGCAGATGATGACGATGACTTACCTCCCCCACTGCTCAAACGCAGACCTGGATGCTGACATACCCCCTTCAACACCACTATTGTCACCTTAACACACGCACAAACGATGACGACGTATCCCACCATGGTCACCTTGACATAGATGTGTCACATCTCACCCTGGTTTTGTCATCACGCACCGGCACCACCACCACAGCACCGCTCCTTCCAGTTGACACGGCGTCATGATTCTGCTAAGCCAGTCCACCCTAACATTTTTATTTATTTATTCAGTTCATTCAGGCAGACGCAGTGCGGTTTCTCGTTCCCGAACCTTCTTGTGTCTCAATCCCAATATGCATGGGGTGCCACACATTGATGGTAACAACCGTGACTGCTGTGAATCTGTGATGACATGCGCTGTCTTCAAGTTGCCCTGGTCCCTTGGCGCTCTTGTCTCACCATCTCGTTTCCAAACCCTCTCACATCTCAGCACTCAGCCTCAACACACAGCACATTGACAACAACAATAACAACGACATGCACCGTCCCGCCCCTCTGCCGTTTCATGTCACAGCCCCATCATACATAACCCACCGACAACGACAACGACGACATGCGCAGTCTTGTCCCCTAGCCTTCTTGTCATCTCGCTCTCTCATACATCGACGATGGCTACATAACTTGTCCTCTCGTTCCTGCGCTACCCTCTCGTCCTCTCGCCACATACGACGACTCGGATGCACTACACACTTGTACGCGACGTCGCCCTCACTGGCAGGCTCTTGCCATCACCTCTTGTCCCTTCAAGTTGATGATATGATTACGATGTCATGCACGCACAGACAGACCTGAAGACCAACAATGCCGTGGCCCTGGAATGGATGTTGGAGCGACGTGCAGAAGTAAGCCGGTCCGGCACAGCACTACCCGGGGCCTGGGCCATGGCATGTGCCAACCACATCACATACGACAAGAACGTCATTGCACTGTTTAGTTCCTATTGCCGAGTGCCAGTGTTCCACACCATCGCTTCAAGTTTTGTTCCCTCAATGCACTGTCAGTTCACATTGTACTATGATAGATGCCAGAAGATGGGCCTGTACTACCCCTTAACACCTGTATCGAGATAGTCTGGAATATACTGCCAT
>JBBPLF010000481.1:0-24232 GCA_038089615.1 Aureoboletus auriporus
TATGTTGTTTTTATCAGAGGTATATCCAGTACCTCATCAATCCCACAGTTTCGGTTCCTCAAACGACTGCTTCTTGTCCATGGTCACTGGTCGTATGCGCGCAATGGCACCATGTAAGTTTTTTTTTTACTTCTTTGATCCAAACTCCCCGTGAACTTTGTTCCAGGATTGTCAACTTTTTCTACAAGAATATCGTAGCAGTAGCGGCACTTTTTTGGTTCCAAATTTATTGTGGCTGGAGTTCGGCATAGTACGTCCATCCAGTCACCCCTTTCTGATTTTGAAACTCACTTACCATAGTGCCTGGGAGTACACTTACCTCCTTTTCTGGAATTCGTTCTGGACTGTTGCTCCTGTGCTTGGTATTGGTCTCTTTGATCGCATAGTTGGTGCGTTACTTTAGCTAGTTCATGTCACCATTTTTCTCACGTGCTTTCAGATGCTGATGTTCTCATGGCCTTCCCTGAGCTGTACCGATATGGCCGGGAGCGGACATGGTTCACTTTGAAATTGTTTTGCTTCTACATGATCGATGGTATCATACAGGCACGTTACTTGGCTTGCAGACTACTGGACACTGACCATTTCTTAGTCCGTCTCATTGTACTTCATCGTCACGTATACATATTTCACCACCACTGTACGTCCCGACGGGTATGGTATTCAGTTGTACGAGTACAGTACGGTGAGCCACTCTATTCGACTTCACCGCAGTTTTCTAACGTCTTTTAGACGACGGTTTTTGCCGCTGTGATAGTTGTCAGTCTATACAATGGTCTCAATACCACTGTGTGGACCGGGTGGGTGTTCTTTGCAATCCTTCTCGGAATTGTGCTGCTGCTGGTTTATACGGTACTACTTTTGCTCTATTCGCTGCAATTTCAAAGCTCACCGCTTCCTTGCAGCTCGTGTATAACTCTATCAGCCCAGGCTGGTTTGTAACCGACGTCTACGGGAACAACCAGTTCCTCTTCGGATCTGCCTACTTTTGGCTCTGTCAGCCGATCTGCGTCGCAATTGCGCTTCTTCCGAGGTACCTACACCTCGCATGGCAAACTGGCTATGCACCAGGTGACCTAGAACTTCTTCGCTACATTAGGAAAACGCGCCCAGACCTCGATATGGCCACTCTGCGCCGTGAACACGGTAGTGTAGTTCCGCAGTCTTCGCTATCGAGATTGAGACCACCATCACGGACGTCACAGCCATCATTAGCGGCTTCGGGTACCGGGCCGGCTGCGATGAATTATAGCGTGGATACGCTTTCATTAGACCCTCACAGGACGCCCGTAAACCGCGCGGACATGTGTACGGGCGTACGCACCGTACATCGTGGCTTCGACTTTGCGACAGAAGAGGACGGTGTTGCGATGCGTCGGATGCAAAGTAACCTGTCTGAGCGCCGACAGAGCAGTCGTCATCTGCCTCTCGAGTCGAAGCAATCGACAAAGAGGAAAAGCTCCTTACGCATCTTTTCTTCGCTCAGACGCAAAAGACCCACGAGTCCGAACAAGGACGCCTAGATGCCCTTCGACACTCTCACATTTGCATGATCTATTGCTATTTGTTTTGCATTGCACACTCATAAAGCCTCCTTTGTATGCCATGCTGTATTTATATTCATCCCCACACTAACTCCCTTTGACACGACGCGATTCTACAACGGCAGGATATCAGGATAATTACGTATATAATGCGATTAGCACACCTCTACACGAATCGGAACATCATTGCATGCATGACCACCTCCATTCAGAAAAATAGATGATGCGTAAAATAGTACAAGTACAAGTGCCACATGCTAACTTGGGGACAAAATAAAGAATCATGGGATCCAAGGGACAACTCGGCGAATCATATCACGACATTGTCCCACTCGCCCCATTCACCGCCAACTGTCCGCACTTCAACTTTCTCCCCAGATATTCCAAAGTAGGCAGCCTTGAACCAAGTTTTCATATCTTCTTCTCCAAAGGGACCATAGGACTCTCCTCGCTGTTGTCCAGGTACATACCACCTATATTCGTACTTGACGTCGGCAGAGGAAGGCACCCAATCGTCCTTGACCTGCCCACTAGACCGTACATCCCGGACGAGTTCTTCGTACGTTCTCGAGTAGATATCGGTGTCCCCAAGTGACATGATGTTCGACGCGAGATGAGTGATCACATCAATGTCCGTCATACCCTTGGGTGATTGCTTGTCCACCACCATGCTCGCGTCGTCCTTTGATTTTCTGACGACTACCGTCAACAACACGACGCGCGCACAAAGGGCATTGAAAACGTACGCAGAGCGCTTCTTCGACCTCGCGCCCAGCCGCTGCAACGCCTCCAACACCGTCTCCCCGCGCTTCAGCATCCCCACCAACTGCACCTCCAACGCGCCCTTGCCACCACTCTGCTCGAGTTCCCTCTCCTCCGCCTTGATCTTCTCCCGCTGTATCCGATCCTGCTGACGCTTCATCCGTCGCGCCATCTTGATCGCCTTGTCGTCGAACCCGTCCATCCACCGATCATGCACCGCATGCGGGTCAAACGTCTTGACGTACGTCCCATCCGCGGCAAACTTGCCCTCCTCCATCTCCTCCCGCATATTGAACGACGAGAGCTCGAAGCCCATCCCTGCTTGCTTTCGCCGCTTCGCATCGTCTTCGTCGTCGCCCTCACCCTCGTCATCGTCATCGTCGCCGCTCTCGCTCTCCTCGCCAGAGGCGTTGAATTCTTGGCCCTCGATGTCGCCTAGACGGAGGTAGTCGTCGTTGGAGGGTGACCCTGGGCCATCGGGGTCGTCTTTCTGGGCTGCTTTGTCACCCATGGAGAACATGTCGTCGTCGTCGTCGGCACCGCCTTCCCCCGCGTCGTTCTTTCTGCGACTGTACACGACGCCCTCCCCGTCGTCGCTCGAGTCGCTGTCGTACCCTTCATTTCGTACGCGTCCTTTACGCTTTGCAGATGGGTTCTCGAGCGCGTTGTTGACTTCTTCAGCAAAATTGGTGGGATCCTCGCTGGGGTCCACAAAGCGAAGTTTCTTGGTTTTGGGAGGCTCTTGGGTGAATGACTCTGCAACGGTCGCCGACCGTTTTTGTGCCGTGCGGGGTTGCATGAGAGCGCAATTGTTTATAGATGTTTATCATATGTCCGTAGAGATAAAATCATGGTAAATCCAAATTAATCAACTATAGTAGTGTTAAAGGGCCGTCGCCTTCATGATGGCACCTACATATGCAAGTTGATTCTCGATGGAAGCATGTGAGATAAGGAGTGTGTTCGCAAGTCCCCTCAATCGGGCAGGAACCCCGAGTTTCTCAGCGATACCGGTGTTTTCCGACGAGTACAGCACACAAACCTCTTTACCAACTGGCGCGATAAGCTGAACGTGGCTTAGCATGGATCAAGGGCGAATGATGAGTTCGTCATACCGTCTGGGATGCTTGAAAACGCTGGAGGAGCGTTGCGAAACGTTCTTGCTCCGTTGCCTCAACAGAGGGGTCGAGAACGACTCGAGCCGTGCCGTCGTTCTTCAAGGTACTGACCATAGCAAGTGCATCCTCAGCGGAATAGAAGAGTGCTACCTTGCCCGAAGAATTTCCGATCGTGATGTCACTTATGCGTGCTTTGATTTCGCTACAGTCTTTGAGAACCAACGGAAGTTCCACCCCGTCACCAAAAATCACTTTGAACGTCGCCGACAACCTGTGGCACTAATAAGTCAGATTTCCGGCAATTTGGATGAAGCACTAACTCGTCCTTAGTGCCTGGCACACTGTTTGTGGCAGTGCCTTGGTATCTGTCGAATAATTTAGCAGAACACAGACGGCGAAGTAACATGAACTAACAATGGGCCGAAAATGGTTGAGCGGAAGGAGGACTGGCCGGTGCTGAAGGAGTCGAAAGACGCTTGCGTGGAAGGAAAAAGATGCTCCTTGGCGAGCTCGATACTAAAGCATATCTTGATCAACGAGATCTGACATTTAAATGCGATATACTTTACTTCTTTTTTACAGCCTCGTCCGGTGGAGCAACAGCAGGTGGAGCAGACGGGTTATCAACAACTGGAGTTGAAACTTGTTTCCCCGCCTCGGAAATAGAAGGGTTATCGGTAGCTGGAGCTGAAGTTTGTTGCCCCGCCTCGGAGATAGAAGGGTTATCAATAGCTGGAGTCGAAGCTTGTTGCCCCGTCTCGGGAATAGGATGGTTATCGATAGCAGGAGTTAGAGCTTGTTGCCCCGCCTCAGAAATAGGAGGGTTATCGATGGCTGGAGCTGAGACTCGCTGCCCCGCTTCAGGCGCAGGGGGTGTATCTGCGACGTGGTCATTTGCCTTGGACTCTGTAATCTTGACTGAGGATTCGTCAGGTTGCCCCTCCGCTGGTACTGGCGCTACATTGATCTGCGTTTCCCCAACTTCCTGCGGTTGCGCTGCGGGTTCATCCTCGTAATCGGGAAGAGGTTCTGGATCAATCTGAAGCCCTGCCAACCTAAGCAACTCATCTCCAGAGGGAGGGCACGGTTGGGGATCCGAGGCAGGCCCGCCCTGGTCAACCGCAAATTCTTCAATTTCATCGGGCTGATCATGTTCCGTGGTACTTGCAAACTTCCCCATGACAGTCTTCAGAGTACCTTTCGCGGAGGTGAGCAACGAGTTACGTTGCTTGGTGAGCAGGCCAGAAGAGGAACGACCGGGGCCGGGTTTCCCGCCGCGCTTGGCGACATTGCCACTCATCAGGCGGGCTTTAGCAGTGATGCGGGATTGTTTACCCATGCTCTCACTTGTCGTCGTCTCGATGAGTTTGACGCGTGGCTTTGCAGCCCTAGCACGGTGTGGGGGGAGAATAGGATCTCTCTGAATTTCCGGTGCTTTTCCCGAAGGGTGTGGAGGTGAATCAAAAAGCGGGTCATAAGAACCGACGATTGGCGACGCAGAAGCTTGATCGTCGGTATCACCAGCAAGCAGAGAGGTAGAGGATGGAGGCAGCCGAGCTCCAGGTGTCTGGCTAGTCACCTGTTCATCCGTGTTCTGGTCGATGTCAATGGGATTGCCACTGTAAAAGGGCTCCAGATCATCGAATGCGACCTTTTTGGATCCATTCGCAATTCCGCTTGAGGTGGCCGGGAACCGTGTCCGGGTGGTATCTTCTTCCGCATCCACCGCACTCACTTGCATGAGTTCATCTTCCACCTCCGCCACATCCGGATCTGTCTCACCATCTGCGTCGAGTTGCGAGTCACCGACAGATGGTAAACGCTTGGGGGCTGACTTTCGTGGTCCTGGGGAAGAAGCGCTTTTTTGTTTGGGTGACCTGGTAGATATTTTCCCATTTTTCGAGAGCCTCTTGGACACACTGGACTTTAACTCCATGTATCCCCGCTCATCATTAGCGGTTTGCTGCAGACGCCGGCGCTTTCGGGGGGACAATGGCGGTGCTGAGATAGCGGGACCGTTTGAACTTGGAACATCTTCGGAAGGTGACGTTGCTCGAATTTTCGTCGAGCTTGCCTTTCTCTTGAGAGACTTCCTACCTAACGATCAATGTGAGCCACGGAACACAATGGATACCATTGAAGCGTAGATGTACCTGGTGGCGCTGAGACAGCCGCACCATTTGAACTTGGAATATCTTCAGGTGAGGTTGCTCGAATTTTCGCCGAGCTCGCCTTTCTCTTGAGAGATTTTCTACCTAGCGATCAATGTGAGTCATGGAACGCAATGGATGCCATTGAAGTATAGATATACCTGGTGGCGCTGAGACAGTTGCACTATTTGAACTTGGAACTTCCTCAGGTGAAGTTGCTCGAATTTTCGCCGAGCTCGCTTTTCTCTTGAGAGACTTTCTAACTAACGATCAATGTGAGCCACGGAACGCAATAGATACCATTGGAGCATTGGTATACCTGGTGGCCCAGATATGAGCAATTCCTCTCCCTTTCTGAATGCGGAAGCATCAGAGATAACCCTACCACCGGTCTCTATACGTTCCCAGAAAGCTTCTAGAAGGTGTTCTGAACCTTCAGTGAACGATTCCGCAGGTTCCCATCTGGACACGAACGAATCGGTCAGGGCTCCAGTTGGTTCTTGGAAATCACATACGTGCATTCATCCCAATCATACCCTTTCCACTGTGACGTGACCGAGGTAAATGGCTCATGGATTGATGGTAAGACAGCTAATGCTGGACGAACCTTGACATAGAATCCCTGCAGAGATCCTTTTAGTACAAGTGGCGTATGTTGAAATAAAAATTCGTACCCAAGTGATTTTCTTTCCCTTCTTGTCTTGGACGCGGGCCCTGGTAATAGATTCTGCACGCAGGAAGTCGAGTCGGTATTGTTTCGAATGAGCGGGCCAAGAAAACACTGACCGACTTCGTACTCTTGTGGGCCGTCTGTGTCCATGATGAGACAGCGAGGTCAAACAACACGGCGAAGTTGTGCTTGGTTACAATCCTTTACCCGACTGAAAAAACTTCCATTTCTGGTATTCAATTACATCGCCCGAGTTACATAAGATCAAAAGTAGATAAGAAACCAACATCAGTCCAGCTCGGGGACCGACAAGCGCGACGAGACCAAGCAGTCCTTTACCCAGTTCACATCCCCCACGACGACATCATCGCCCAGTTTGAGAGATGCAAGAACCTCTCTTTCTTTGACAATGATGTAATCAAATTTCTTCATCTGGCCAAGTGTCACTTGTTTTATGTCGGTGACTGCCTCAACCTCGGCCGCCCCCATACACAAAATAATCCAGGGAACATACCGGCTGGCTTCTTCAGGATTGTTCTGCAACTCATCTGACGTTAGTCTCCGTGGATTCAAGCTAAGATGGAGACAGAGCACCTTTTTCGCCCGGCTTGGAGGGAGAGGGACCAACTCTGGACCAACACACAACACCGTTTTATGTGAGAACAATTTGATTGGTACTTCACTGTCCAAGATGTCGGTAATATGTTCAGTGCAATTCCCCCAATCAAGGTCAACACGCTGGGAGACTCTGGCGCCAAGTGAGTCGGAATAACCTGCCGGAAGAAGGCAAGGTTGCCAGTCCTAACGAGTAACCAATCGTATGTCATTGACCCTGATAGACGCACAAAGCTCACCAGCGATAAAATTTCCCCTTTTGTCAACCAGTCAAACGAGAGACAGGGAATCCCTAACGCGAGTGCTAGGAGAAATTTAGGCTTTTGATGTGCATCATCGGAGAGAAGGAAGACGCGATCTAGGTTCACTTCTGACTTCCAACTAAAATCTTGTGGCGTCGCGATCCATCGCTTGTTGGATTGACTGTGTTTGCCCTCCATGGTGAATACACTAGACCAATCTTCAATCACCAGCCCTCCGTGCTGTTTGATAGCGCGCATCACCTCGTCCTTCGTCTGAATGGGCTCTTCATTCTTGGGACTGATCGTGACTACGAAGCCCGTCTTGACTAACTCCCGTCGAACTTCGCCAGATGGGGTACTAGTAACAGATTGTCTGGAAGGCGTCACATCAATGGAAGGCTTTGGTCTGACCACAGTGACAATGTCCTCTGTCACAAGCATGCGCTCCCTCCACTGGCTTTGAATCGTCCGATTCGCAATACGAATGTCCTTGAAAAGCACCTGACGAGTCGTTCCTCCCTTTCCGTTGTCGGCCTTCAATACAAACGAGTCATGGGAATCTGCATGACTGACATCGCTAACCACGCCCTTGACACAGCCCACGGCGATGATGACTCTATCTCCGATGAGAAGCTCTCGGCGACGCATGTTTTTGAGTTCAACTTCGTCCTCGGTGTTATCATCAAACTTGACCAAAAACTTGTTTTTCAGTCCGCGGGAGTGGATGACACCAGAATAATAGTGTCCATCTTGTTTCCACAACGCGAAAACACGTGTAGCTGGCTCTGTGGTGGCTCCACGGACGGACGATACCCCGGAACGCAGCCTCTTGGCCGAACGTGTAGCAACTGCAGCAACAGGCGTCTCGGACGCATTATTTCGAGACGAGGTCGAAGCTTTCGATGTTCCGCGAGCTGGGTTTACCTCTTCAGTTCGTCTTTTCTTCTTACGCGAGGTAGGTTTCGGAGGTAGCGGTGGTGGCAGGTCACCATCATCGTCATCATCCGCATATTCAGTTTCCTCCTCTTCTTCCTTCCGAAACTTGGCCTGCACCGTCCTCTTGTGCTCGGCGAGATGATGCGTCGAGTTTTCTGAGCTCTCGGTATCGGATTTACGGGCGCGTTTATGACCAGCAATAGGCTTGGTCGCGGGAAGACGCGTCGTGGAACCAGGGCGCGTATGGGAAGGCTCGCGAGTTTCTGAACCTCTTTTCGTCTTCTTGGAAGGTAGCAGATTTGTTGCAGTGATAGCAGGTTGCCTCGGAGAGAATGCCTGACCCTGCAAATCTTGTTCTGGAAGTGATGTCGGAATTTCTGAGGACTCCATTTTTGCAGGTCTTGCTCTGGAAGTCTTCCCCCTTGTCGAGGGAGTAAGTCTTTGAGGTTGTTTCCCAGGAACGGGTATTGGGGCCTACGGAAACAATATTAACATTAGTTCAAGTCAGCGAGGGAGTGATGAAAATCACCTTTGCAGGAGTAGCACAAGATGAAACCTTTGTTTTCCTGTCATGCACGGCCACGCTTCCTGCAGGAACCACGGATTTCTTCGTGTTTTTGGACGCTACTTCAATGGACAGGGGGATATCAACCTCACTCTCCTCGACTTCCAAGGAATCCGGTACAATGTCTCCCGATCCATGTTCCGACATTGGACTGACGGGGCGGAAAGGTTTCTTGAGCGGACTTTTCGTCACTGCTCGATTGTGGCGAGGGGTTCGGTCGACTCGAGAAGGTTCAGAGTCAGGGACAATGTCCAGCGCATCTTCGGGATCGTTCACATCCTCCATCGGATGCTGGTGTCTAGTTGGGCGAGTGCCGGCCACTTTGGTTTGGCGGGGTGTTGGTTCGGTTGGTGGGAGAGCAGACCCACCAGCATGGCAAGGTTGTGTTTCTTCTATGGGCTGCGTTTCTGCTCTTGTGGTGATGCACGAAGGAGGCTCTACGTCCCCTGCCAAATGACGCATTTTGGCGATCCGATACCGGTTATCCGGATGGACCATCCTCAACAAGCTCCTGGGATTGCTGGACGCGACATCCGCGCGAGGAGAGGGAGCAATCCAATCAAAGGCTGGTGAGGGTGAGCTTTTCTTGCTGCTCTGCGGTGGTGTGGTAAGGATGTCATCTGTGGTGAGGTCCCCGGTATCAGCCGGGCCATCATGCTGCACTGGTTCGATCTCCTCTACTGGAGTAGGCTCTGGAGTCGGATCTGGAGCATCGGCGAGGTCTCGGTCGAGCATCTTATCAAAAGATGATGAGCCATTGAACTCGAACGTTGACTCCTGAGCTGCATCATTGTGGAATGAGAAATCGTCATGCTTGTGCTGTGACGGCCCTGAGGATTCACCGGAATTGTTGGGAGTAGCGACAACGAGAACGTTGCCGCGATGATTTGAGGCGAACGCCTTTCGTGCGTCATACTCGCGCATAGCAGCCGCGAGGAACTCTGCGTGCTCACTGGCATCCGGGAGCGTTATTTCAGGATCTGTGGGCGAATGAATGACCACCTGTGTAGGGGTGTCACCCAGATCAGAGAGTGGCACGTCGAACTGATTTGTCGACGCGAGGTATTGCTCTGCCGGATCCTGTGAGACGGGGCCACCAAAGGAGTCTTGGGAGGGAGGGGAAGGGGAGCGACGGTAACGCCTGTTCCCGACGGGCATGGACTTTGTGGGTCGAGAGAGAGGATGGAGAGCGGGAGTGGCGAGGGGAGAGTAAAAAGATAATAAGGTCCTTGTCGCTAAATACAAAGAGGTAATTATCTGAATGCAAGGGTAACGAGAGCGGCTTACTGGCTACCTTTCCAATGGATGCCAAGATTGGATTATCCCCGTGTAGCGATGGTTCCGAACTCGACCCTTGAATTGGTGGGGCATGGTCTGGCCAGGCCCTGGATATACCCGCTATTTCTCTATTTTCTTGACGTTCTTCTCTCTGGGAATCTTCGGCTAGTACGCGTTCGCCACCACTTTCTGGACTGTCTGGCAGGTGGTACCGAGGGGTCACCGATCGCACTGGGACTATTCTCGAATCCAAGGAGAAATCTTTTATTGTCGAATCGCCGTCGTTCTTTGGCGCGGATCGATCGCGTTCCTGACCTTGCGGCGCCGGTGCTAGTGCATGCTGTAAAAGCTGGCTTGGTTGGGATGCAAAAGACTCGCCGGAGTCACTAAAAATGACATCAACAACTGGTTGCATGGGTGTGGACGAGAAAGACGCGCCTGTCCATGACGATAACCCGCCGCAAAGCTCACAATACGCACAACTCATACAACCTTGTACCCCGGTAGTGGTGTACTCAACAAGCACTGCTGAGAGCCCAACGGAGCACGTGCACAAATCAATTCACGTGACCTTGACGCGCTCGCAAGCACGTGGAAGTTCCTTGTTTATCCCTCGCCACATTGTTCACCCATCTGTCGCTACCCAAGTCGCTCTTTTCAGTTTGCGCCGGACGCTTAAGTAGGAATGTCTCGCAGGCCTCGCAGGCCTACACGAGTACTTCCTGCGCGCAATATATTCTTGCGTGCACCCATTCAGCTCGCGGATGACAGCGAGAAACTAATGCCCAGCTCTATGGAAAACGTAAAGAATCCCGATAACGATTTAGCGCATGCATACCCCCAATCACACCCAAAATTATCCCCCGCGTCCCGGCCAGTACCTCATCATGACTACAGCGTTCACGAAATCAGCAACGCTCCCGCACCAATCCCTGATACCGGCCTACCGCCCCCGGCTGCAGATACAACCACGTTTGATACGCCCCCGCTCTTAGCTTCTCAGACCGTAAAATCCCTCTCGACTCGTTCTCATGTGGCATCGAAATCAGCTTTTGTTCCCCTGCCATCTTTGAAGACACAAAATCTTACGGAGATTGAAGAGGAAGCTGCTCGCTCATCCTTCGCTCATCTTTCGCCGACCATTCGTCCTGTGGCGGTTCCCACAGCGAGCAGCGATCCACCTGATCGTAGTCACCAATCGAACACCTCTCGTTTGTCTACCACGGGGATCATCGCCCTTGCTGTTAGTGGTGGTCTCATGCTCTTTGTTGCGATCGTCTTGGTCAAACTCATCAAGCGGCCACGTCGTCGAAGGACACCAACACCCTCCCTGCCCATCCTTCATGATGGGACTTTTCCGCACGACAAAGTGGACAGCGAAGGTTCCCCTATATTCGGGGGCAAAGAACGCCCGTCTCCTACTCTCGAGACACGCGACGCGAAAGGGAATACTGGAGTTTGGACATGGACTCAGTACAATTCCGGAATCCCCAAGCCCGCCCCGATCGTGACAGTGACTCGGACGAGTTCTCAAGATCAGCCGCTGACTGTCAATCAAGCAACCGTGACCCAACCAGGTAGCCTTGGTGTAGTCAACGACGACACGACATATGCTCAAGGACAATACCCATTCATCGGACATGGTAGCTCGAATACCATCTCGAAGCTCAAGAACCCAACCTCTTTGCAACCAGTCCAGAACGCAATCACTCGTGCCGTATCCAGACTCTCCACAGTATCAATGTCCCTTTATCCGAATTCACCAGACGGATATTCGCAAGTAGGAGCAGATGTCGGTCTCGCTATAGACGGTGTTACACGTGAAGAACCAGCCAGAGCAACGGCACCAAAATACAGGGACAGAATGATGGGGACGCGAAATAGAACGAGCATGATAGCCCCTGGGAGTGCCAAGGACGCCGCAGCGCTCAGGCGGTCGCAAAGCTTTGCGTACGATGGAATGGAACCAGCGTCTCCACCAACACCTAACAAGGGGCAGTTTCAAGTCAACAGCGGACGGGCACGGATTAAATCGACGTATTATACCCCAGGATCATATCCTCGGACATCGACGGCCGCGAACTACAGGAAGCACGACGCAGACCATGAACAAGATGGCATCCGCCTCGAGCAGAATAGGGTTGAGCAAACGGTTCCGCGACGAGGGAGGGATTTGACGTCGGCTCTCGGACTCACATCGCCGATTCCACCATCTCCGCAACCCACGTTATACCCTGACGACTCGATGAGTGTGATCGGAGAAGCAAAAAAAGTGACTGTCACGGGTCGAAGTCAAAAAAAGCCGGTCCCAAAGGGAGACGATTCACCAACAGACACTGGCACAGCAGCGTTGGGAAACTTGATGATGGTGGACTATGCGGTAACCAAATCTTCGGCGTCATTGGTAAACATTGGCGGAGGAGAGGCTGTTCGGGGGGCGGTTGCGGGGAAGAGTAGCCTAAAAAAGAGGGTGGAAGATAAGCCGCCCCGGGTACCATCACCACCGCCGATTCCCTCGTTGGCGCAGATGGCGTTGGAGCACGCAGACCCGGACTATCACAGCCCGACATACAGCATTTATGGGCTGTACGATGGAGACCGAAAGAGCCGTGGGCTGTCGTACGGGTATTGATAGCGAGCATCATGATATTGATTTGTAGGATGGCAATTTAGTCTTGGCAGCAACTGTGGATGAGCGCTGCGGAGTGAATGCAAATAAATTCAAGAACGGCAGGCCTCAACTTGACCCTGCCCATCATGTCTCATCCTCCAAAGGGCTGCGAGCTCGAATTCGAGGAGCTTGGTCTCCCCCAAGACACACCGCCAGTCCCTGCTCTGTGCGGAGTACCTTTAAAATATATATCGTGAGTGCTCGTCATCGATCCGCAGTCGTCCTCGCCAACCTCGAATCCCCCAGTCTCGTCACCCTCGCCGTGCAAAACTCCCTCTTAACCTTAATAATGCACTATTCTCGCGTCTCCATTCCCCCTTCCCAGTCTTATTCCGCGCCCACCGCCGTCCTTCTCAACGAACTCTTGAAAGGCTTCATATCCCTCGCCATTGCCTTTTGTCAAATAGACCCCTATACCTCCGACGCTCCCCAGCTCGGCCGCTCCTGGAATCCCTCAAAGCTATTGCTCCGCTTGCGCAGATTGGCCAGGGAGGTCTTCAGCCCAGACTGCTGGAAGTTGTCCATTCCCGCCATCCTCTATGGTGTGTATTTTCTCCCCTGCTATCAATCTCCCTTTTCATCTCCCCTCAAGTCATCCAGAACAACTTGCAATATGTCGCAGCCACGAATCTCCAAGCTGCTACCTTTCAAGTCAGCTACCAGATGAAGATTCTCACAACAGCTGCCTTCTCTGTCCTACTTCTTCGAAAGCAGTTGAGTGCTAGCCAGTGGGTAGCGCTCTTTTTCCTCGCTATCGGAGTGGGCATCGTACAAATTCAGACGGGTGCAAGCGATTCGACCAAGGCACCCTCTCTGCTATTCCAGGGTAATTCAATGAATGCCCTCAAAGGCTTCCTCGCAGTCGTGGCAGCCTGCTTCACATCAGGTCTCGCAGGTGTCTACTTCGAAATGGTGTTGAAGAACTCTCAATCGGACCTTTGGATACGTAACGTTCAACTCTCCGCCTTCTCTCTCCTCCCCGCACTCGTGCCTATCCTCATCACTGAGCATTCACACTCGGGGCTTATCCAGTCGCTCTTCCAAAACTTTGGCGCCTGGGCCTGGGCCACTGTTGCAATCCAGGTATTTGGCGGCTTGGTGACCGCCATGGTCATCAAGTACTCTGACAACATTCTCAAAGGCTTTGCCACGAGCCTCAGCATCGTGATTTCCTTCTTGGCGTCCGTAGCGCTCTTCGACTTCCAAATCACGTTTACCTTTATTCTCGGATCTGTCGTCGTTCTCATCGCCACCTGGCTGTATAACCAGCCTAGTCGCAGCCCAAACGCATCTCGCCTCAGTTATTCGATCGTAAAAACTTGATGGCTTCTGGAAGCATCAACTTGGCAGCGGACGACTCCGCGTGTGACCATATACGTGACATTGTGGAGAAGGAACGGCCATGTGAACGTCATGTGAACCCTTACGACATACCTGTCTGCTTACGCCGCTTCTGGACGTTTTTTTTTAATATTCTTAGATTCGGATTTGGACTTGGAGCTTCCGACACCCAGCGAGCTCTGGTATATGATTTAGGCCATCCTCGTATTCCAAGCTGCCCCTGATAGTAGTCCCTGCTCTACTCAGCTACGATATAACGATCTGATATAAGTATAACACTACGATATTCCACAAACAGTTTCCAAACGATGTTGGTAATTGATGATGCAAAACGTCTAGAGTGAAACTTAAAGGGACTAAAATTTGGAGCAAAGAACACACAGGAACAGGAAAGGGTAATAATCTTACAAACGAATGAATATACCAATCCATTGTACAGGAAATCGTTCTAGGGTAATAGTGATCTTAGTTGCGCGATTCGAGACCTCTCTTGATAGCTAGAATCGTCATCAATGGGCAGAAGATTCAGTAAGCTAAGGGCAAGCACCCACCATCGCAGGTATCCTTTGCATCACCGAACAACATCTTCGTGTTCGGCATGTAGAACATGGGGTTCGGGACGTCAGCTATAGCAGAACGATTGTATCAGTGTACGCCAGTATCATGATGGAAAAGACGCACCATAGCCACTTGACATGCCTCTCTTCATCACGATGACTTGTTTACTCTTCCACGCGTGAAGAACAGGCATACCCGCTATCGGAGAACCAGGCTCCATAGAAATGGGATTCACGGTATCATTTGCCCCAATGACGAGCGTGAGATCCGTTTCACCAAAGTCGTCATTGATTTCGTCCATCTCCAAGACGACTAAGTGCGGGATTAATCGATTGGTAGTCGAAGAAAGAGAAATCGTTAATATTAAGCTTGGTCCGAGCAACGACGGATCTCACTATCATATGGCACCGATGCCTCTGCCAGAAGCACATTGCATTGTCCAGGCATGCGGCCCGCCACAGGGTGAATGGCAAAACGTACGTTGATACCTTTTGCGCGGAGCATCGAGCAAATTTCTGAAATAGCATACTGAGCCTTGGCCACAGCCATACCATATCCAACGACCTGAAGAAAATAGGTGAGATTGAGATGACGAATAAGGGAAAAGACGATTTACCAAAATGACGCTGTCGGAATTAGCGAGGGCTTCTACTGTATCATCCACAGTAGTCTTTGTGACCGTGCCTTCGATTTTTGTAGTTTCCGAAGGCGCAATTGTACCAATACCACCAAATAAAACGTTGGTCAAGGACCTGTTCATGGCCACACACTACAAACTGATGAGTACGACAAAGTGTTGCAGAGGCAACTCAATTTACGAACCATGATATACGAAAGAATAGAACCACTGACACCGATTAATGAACCGACAGTCGTAAGGAGCGGGTTGTCCAACATGAAACCTTCTGCAACAAGTGCGAAGCCCGAATAAGCGTTCAGGACGGTAATCACGACAGCTGCAGAACGTCTAGCATGTGAGTCAAATTCAGAACTCTGCCGCGATCAACGCTCACGCATATCGGCCCCTCCGATAGCCGCCGTCGTTGTGAAACCCTTAATGAAACTGAGGATAGTGCTTGCACCGAGATAACCCGCAGCGACGAGAGGCACTGTTGGCGCAGCGGAGACAAAAGCAGCCATCGTCAGTGCATTCGCACCGAGAAGCCCAGAATTAATGAGGTGTCTTCCTGGCATCATCAATGGTCTGGAGCCCATTTTTCCTGCCAGTTTTAAAAATGCTACAACGGAACCGGTGAAAGTGATACCACCAATCACGACTCCGAGGTAAGCCGTCACTTGGTGAAGTACAGAAAGATGTGATGGGTCGGCAAGTACACTCCCAATAGACGTAAACACAGCTGCAAGACCAACAACAGAGTGCAAAGCTGCGACCACCTGCGGAAGTTCAGTGGCCGTGATCCGCCGACCAATGATGGCACCGATTGCGGCACCGATGGTGGCAACTCCGGCAAACTGTGCAAGGAGTTCTGCAGGAAACCCGACAGCTAACAATGACGCAAGTATTCCGGAGCCTACACCAAGAATGCCGAGAGTATTTCCCTGTCGTGCGGTAGCTTGCGAAGACAACCCAGACAGAGAACCTTCCAAAAGGTCACACTAAATGAAGAAAATTACGACCACGCCACTCACCAATGCAAAGGAGACTACTAGTCAAGTAACCCGCTTGGACTAAACCAGCCATCCCAGTGCTCGCTGCGGCCAGGAACCCTCCTGTGAATACAACCGCAGGAACTCCGTATAGCCATGAATACTCAGGCGGATCACTTGGCCCTGTAGCAAATTAACGCGAAGTTCAACTTTCAGTCATGTGCTTACTCTTGAACATGTCTAGCATGCGTTTGGTGATGACAAAACCACCAGCAACATTCACGCTGGCAAGAAGAACGGATAAAGCACCGAGTACTTGAGGGATGGTCTCTGGGAAGTAGCCTCCACCCATCACAAACAAACCTCCGACACCAACCATCCCTACAAATCTCAATTAATGTTGAACGCCTCGAGTCGAGTATTAGTGGACTAACCGGATATCGCGTTTGTAACCGACATCAATGGTGAGTGTAAAGCTGGAGCCACACCCCAAACAACACGATATCCAACCAGACCCGCCAATCCAAACGTAAAGAAGTTGCTCATGAAGGCAGCCCCGGTAAGCTTCCCAAGAGCGACCACCGATCCCATTCCCGCAGTAATGGTAGCAACTTCACGAGTGGCCTTCTGCCATGGGGTGATGGCTTTGGTTTGCACTTCTTCCACCTTGGGGGTTGGAGGCGGCGGAGGCGGGGCTGGACGAGGAACTGGTGGCAATTGTTTACCCTTGTGAATGACAATTGAGCCTCTGACTACTTCATCATTCAGGTCGATGGCGTAGTTGCCTCCTTCACCGATGGACAAAAGAAACTTGGTTATGTTATTTGAGTATAGGGTTGAAGACTGCGTGGGTAACCGTGAAGGAAGGTCAGTATAACCTGCGTGGTAGAATGAGCATCTGAATCTGATTTATCTCCGTTGAGTCGCTTTACCTATGATAGTGACCCCATCCTTGATAACCAACTCCCCGGGCACAGTGCCCTGACAGTTACCTCCTGCTTCAGCTGCTAACTTGACCAAAAGTTTAAAATTTCATATCTTTCGCGAAGTTGACATAACATACGTCAACTATAACCGAACCCTGCTTCATTGCGGCGACCATCTGCGGCCGGACGTGAGTTCAGGTAGTCCAACTGCTAACTGTTTACCGACCTCGTTTGTGATTAGTTTAGGAGCAGGTTTGCCAGGAATAAGCGCAGATGTTACAAGGATGTCAACATCCTTGCATTGTTCCATGAAAAGCGCCATTTCCGCTTCGATAAATTCCTTGGACATTTCCTTGGCATAACCTCCTGCTCCGCCGCCTTCCTCCTGGATATTGACTTCCAAAAACTCGGCCCCAAGAGATTGAACTTGTTCGCGTGCAGCCGAGCGAGTATCGAAACCTCGGACAATGGCACCAAGTCGACGGGCCTACAATGGTTAATTTTGTTTTTTTCCCTAAAGCAGGCTCTGGTCGGAAGGACGAACCGTTGCGATAGCACTGAGTCCAGCGACACCAGCAGCAATGACGAGAACTTTGCCAGGGGGGACCTTGTATGCACGTAAGATGCTTGAAAGTGCATGAAAAAACGGCTCGCCCATACCTTTCTGTAGTGAATGAATCAGAAACACCTATTACCCTGGGAGTACAGCTATGCACTTACCCAGCTGCCGTGACCTGACCGGTAAGATATCGACCAAAATGGTTGGAGGCTTCTAAAACAGCTTTGTAGCCTGCGATATTGGCCATAGAGCTGAGCTCAAGATATTAAGTAGCGTTCCAGATGCGATATTTACGCTCACCTCAAGGCATCGAATGTTTGAGCGCGCGAGATACGTGGAATCATGTCCATAGCAAATGCATTCACGTTACGCGAGGCCAGTTTTTCAACAAGCGACTTGTTCTGCGCAGGGTATAGGAAGGAAATGATAGTACTACCTTCTTTCAAGGCGGTGACTTCGTCTTCTTGTGAAGGAGGTCGCACTTTCAGCAAAATGTTAGTCTTCTTGTAAAGTTCTTCTTTCGAAACCAAAGTAGCTCCAGCCTCGGCATAGTCTCCATCTAAGAATTGTGCGGCAGCACCCGCATTCCTTTCGATAAGAACATTACTGAAGCCTTTCTTCTTCAGCAGAGCAACATTTTGAGGCGTAATAGATACACGACGTTCGTTTGGGTACGTCTCTCTTGGTGCACCAACAGTGAGAGAAGAATAAGGAGTGCCTGTGAACGCGAGGGACTACAAATCAGCTCGTGTCGGCCGATGCAGGCCAAGGTCATGCACCAGAATCCTTCTTGGTCTCCGAAGTCGATGATGATGATTGGTTTCTACGGTATACGGACCAGTGGAATGACCGGATGCCTGGAGAAGGGCAACATGAATAACAGAGGATTGTATGATGATCATATCCGACGAACTTGAAACAAGTGGTTTGGGCGCTATGCAGCCAAAAGATCGACAGCTCATGGTCGTCACAGACGGCCTGCAGGCCGACATGGACATGGTCGTGGTTCAAGAAACAAATATTCGCAGGAATGCGGAGTTGTAGTAGACGCCAGGCCCTTACATAAAACCCATCTGGCACCCTTGGCTTAATAAATTTACCCCCATTTCCCCGCTAGTAAGCTAACGATCTAGCCGATACCGATGTGATCGAGCTCATCATTCCGGGTGTGTACGGACACATCCGCATGCCCGAGGTATTCCGTGAAACTCATATAAATTGAGGTGAGTCCGTGACATTCTCCGCCGGCCCTCGGCCTACAGTCCGTAGAATACCGCGTGGCTAGCGCGCGTCCCCAGCCTGACTCGGACATGCAAGCATATAAATTGGACATTTCCCTTTTGTTACATACACACGACGAACGAAAGCTTCAACAAATAGGTTGAGCAACGATCCCTACATACCAGTGAACTAACTTTCCGCCTCGACGAACGACAGCTCCACATCCACGAGTGCTTGAGTGTGTGCGTGCTCCCACAATGCCTCTCCGGCCGCGCGTTCAATGGGAGGAAGTGGGCGTCGAGGATTTCCCCCATATCCGTAAACTTTATCCAGCAAAAACTTGGTACCAGCTATAGAAGATTTGGCGATCGTAGCATCCGCTCGTGCAACAATTCCTTGTAATCGCTGGGCTTCGCTAAGAAGTTTCGGATCGGTTTTAGATCCTTCACTCAGCCTGAATAGTTTTACTAGCGTATACTGTTACAACGGTAATGTCATCAACATGAACATAGTATAACATTCGCTTCCTTACTGGTGCGATGTTCGCAAGACCCGTGATGGCACCATGGCCATTGGCGTATGCACCCGTAAGGAGGAAGTCAGCGAATCCTCCGAGAACAAGAAATGGTGCATTCTCGTTCTTTCTCGGATGATCAGAATGAAATGTCGGGTCGGAAACGGTGGCGGCAATGCGCGTCAATTTCCCTACATCACCACACCTATAGTAAACGAGAAATCAGCATGGGCGATCGCACAGGCCTGTTTTTGTGAACACACGTGAGTTTAACACCAGCTAAATTCGGGCATTCTATGGCGAGATCAGTGATAATGTCAGAATCCAGGTTGATCCCCCCAGCGGCTCCGGGATCTATGACAAAATGAAGAATTCAGCCCTATATCGTATATGCAAGCGTCATGCTCACAATTATAGATAATGACGGGTATCCGGCTCTTTTGGCTGATCTCTGTCCAAAAAACCTTCAGCGCGATCTTGTTGCCAGCAAGTACCCCAGCAAAGTATCCGCTACAGATGGCAATCACGCAGTCCGCGCCGGCATCAGCTGCTTCGTTCGCTAATTCGACACACTCTCGCGTGCTACCAGCACCAATTCCAGAGATAATTGGCACCTTGTCGAAACCTGCCTCGTCGAGAATCTTCCGTGCTGTGATGATTAGCGTCGACCGTTCGGCATGCGACAAGTGGCTGGCTTCGCTCATAGAACCTGACAACAACGGTCGGACGCCGGCCGAAGCTGTTTTAAGAATATGTTTTCCGAACGCGTCAAGATCTGTTCTTCCATTGAATAGCGTTTCACAGGGTCGAGTCAGGACTACTGACCAAGATCCTCGGATTCTGGTAGAAAAAACGTTGGGATGGGAGCATAGATGCCAGCAGTTAATGGGCGAGTGGGAGGGGAATTGGGTTCCATGCTTGAAACGGGACAAAAGCAGGGAAAGTCTGCGATCCTCGGCGCAATATATATAAGGTCATCTGGTGATCCCGAAGAGCGGCCCGGGCCCGGGCCGCGTTCGTTTCCTGGATGTTCATGTACATTTGGTTTGAGACTCTTGACCAATCTACTGTGCCCGTGCATCAACGTTCGACGATCTCTAATCGATCAAGAATCTCTTTCTCCCACGTCGTCCAACCGTCTTCATCTCGTTTACCCTCATCTTCCAGAGCCTTCTCAAAAACGTCCCAGGACACACATGATCTGTCCTCTCCACCCCCCGGATCCAGAGCAAATCTTCCTTGGCGAGACCGTGTCAAAGTGACCACATGCGCGGCAGAACCAAGTGCACGCCCGACATCGTGAACAATTGAGCGAACATACGTGCCGCCTGAAACCTTCATGCTCAAAACAAACGCAGTCGGGATCTGTTCGGCTTTATTCTCCAGTTTATCTTGTATAATGGGATCGGTCTCGGCAGATTTCATGGCTGTCTCCATAGCAGCCTTCTGATCTGGGGTGAACTCTCTCTCTGGCCACCGAAAGGTATGATGACTACCCTTCCAGTCGAGAAGTTCCAGTGAATGGACAGTAACCTTCCTCTTTTCGATGGGCCGAGGTAACGGGATACCTTGACGGGCATACTCGTACAACGGCTTACCGTCCATCTTAAGCGCGGAAAATCTAACCGGGACTAAGCGATGAAAATAAGGGATCTAGCGAGGGGACAGACATGGGGGGTGTTTGGTATATCTCGCCTCTGAATTTATCGAGGATCGTTTCCACCGCTTCCTTCGTGACATGACGCCATGAAGCGTCGCGCACACGAGACCCTTGACAATCGTAACTATCTGTTTCGCAGCCAAGCAGAGCAGTAGTTCTATACTCCTAAATATCCCAGTTGAAGTTTCGAAATGGAATGGGTACTCTGAAAGAATATACCTTGACACAATCCAGAAAGTCAGAGAGCCGTTTGGTCCCTTTCCCGACTCCAACGACTAGGACGCTGGGACGTCACTGACATGTCGGTAGGAAAGATGACATGAATTGTACCTAATACCCCATCAGCAAGTGGATCCAGTGTCCCACCTTGGCCGATCTTGACAGTGTCTTTTTTCCTTCTCCTACTACCGTCTTTTCCAGATCGGTTTTCGAGCTTGTGGGAGTCCACAAATAGACGCGAATTCGAGATGAGCTGTTTTATATCTTCCAGGACAGACATCGAGGTTGGTCCAGAGGGCTTTGATATTGCAAATAGCCCAGACAATGGCAATGGAGGGACGACTGATTTGGGCATGCTCTAAGTGAGTAGAAATAGTATGATAGTGCAGAAGTGTCCTGTTGTACCCGATCGGCAGTCTCCGTTTCCGCGGGCCGTTCCGATTCAGAGCCTACGGCCTGTGTCATTATTGGATTTAATACTCGTTTCCAATCTAACCCAATATTTTTCTCCTCATCTTATGTCTTCACCATCTCTCTTAAAATTCCTGATCCGCCCCAGAGAGACGTGGCATGAACGACGCTGTGGGATCAGCGTATGTCGACATGGTCGTGTATGTTGGGGTGCGACAAATGGGGTTGGCTGGTAGGTACAGTATAGCAGCCCGCATACCCGTCGTCCAGGTCCTCCCCATCGAGCTAATCACTCCGGGGTTCGATCCGTTGGTTTGTGGCTTTGTCAGGCCGTTCTGGTAATGCTGGTAGGTCTGAGGATATATCTAGTATGTCGTCGTCTGTTGAGGTATGCTGTTGGTCTGCGGCGTCGACTCCCGTTGTCGGTCGGTCGCGTTCCATCGCACATCGTATCTCCCCCTCGATCGACTCGTGTCGACGCGCGTTCTGCCGCTCTCTTCCTCTCCTCCTACGTTCTGGGGAACCTCCTTGACCTTGCTGTTCGGTTCTCCGTCAGCGCGTTTGTGCTCGATGTTCTTGTTTCGTTCGATGATGGTCTTGCCGTTTGGCTCGACCTGGATGTATGTGGGGCCTCGTATGCTCTCTACTTTGTCTGGAGTCATGGTGGGCTCTCCCGGTCAACGCGTCTCGCCACCATCATTACCCATCATCTCTGTGCACATTCCGGATGCTCTCAGGTCTGTCGGCTCGATGCGTTCGCCGTCAACATGTTCTGCATCCTCGTTTACTCTCGCACGCTCCTTTTCATCGTCGGGGGGGTTCTGTGGATACACCTGGACTGCGTCCGTCATTGTCTGTCGTGTCCCCAGGGTCTTCCGACGCTCCAGGGTCACCGCCATTGGTGCTTGATTCTTCAACGTGTTGTCCTCGCTGGTCGCTGGTGTCGATGGTCCGTTTAATTTAGCTACGCGTCCTCGCGGCTTGTGTATGACACCGTCTGGGTTGTCATCGTGACGTTCGGGTATATTGCTTCTCGATGCGTCCGCCTCCCTCGTAGGGCGCTCGACGTCGTGGCTCGTAAGTCTACTCCACTCCCCTTGAGTACGACACTCGGAAGCTTGTTTTGTTGTCGTACGGGCTCGTGTGGAGTTTCTCGGAATTCTCCTTCGACTTCCTCGTCGAAGAATGCGTCTGCGCACTTGTGCGTGACGCCTCTGCTTCGTTTGGTAGTAATATTGCCACACTGCTTGATCTGTATTGTCACGGTTGACTTGTCGCGTGGCTTGTCAACTCGTGCATCCGAACTTTTTGCCTCGTCAGGCAGCTCGTCGAGTGGTGGGGATTGGAGTGATGAGCAGGTATGTCTTTATCCCTGTCCTCTGTAAGCCCGTCCGTGGACTTACGACACAGATTCCTTCCCCTCTCCGTATTCCCTCTCCGTATTCCTTTCTGCTTCACTCTGTATTTCATATTCCTTTCGGTATTCCTGTTTCTCTGGACACACTAATGATGTAGCTCCCCAAACAGTATATATACCCTAGAGATCAAACATGTACTGCATCTCTTTTCTCCCTGTTCTTTCTTGCTCTCCAAAATATATGCTCATCCTCTTCTGATCTGTCTGACCATGCTGCTTAGTGTTCCTGCCTTCATGACAGGCTCACACTTTTTTTGAAGACACAACGAGTGTACTCTGAATGTCTTTGAAACTCTGAACATCTCTGATGCTACAACCCACAATGCCGCCACCATCCTGCCCAACACCAGATACCGAGTGCAGCTTGCTGCTGCCGCCAGCCTCTCTGTACACATTTCTGCTGACTGATCTGATGACTCCGAATCTGAACCACACTCTCCACTCCTTGCCACCTCACTGCCTGGTTCATCACCACCATCGTCCGCAATTTCGGGTGACTCGCTACCTGATTTAATTGACATATCCGACACAGATTCCGATATTGCACCAAACATCTCTTCGGACTCTTCAGACTCATCTGAAATCCACCTATCATTTATCAACACATTGTGCACCAACATGGCAGTTAGGGAATTCCAACAGAGTGCTCCCACCAAACCCCCTGTCCTCTTGGCTGGAGACATCTCGCCTGAGGTGCTATGCAAATGGGAGATGGGGTGTCTACAATACTTTCTCCACAAGTCGATCACTACCGATGAACAGGTCACACATGTCGCTTGGGGGCTCACTGACCCGCACATTGAAGAATGGTGTTAGATTCATGGTTTTGGTGTTGGTGTATTGCCCAAATCTGTGAACATAATGCTGAGGATATAGCTGCTCCCTCTAGCACTTGGCTAGAGCACTTGATACGTGGCTCCAGACGTTGGTGTGATGGGAACCTCAAAGTATTGTCACACACAAGTACTTCGGGAGACCAGACATTGCATAGGAAAGTACTAGAGGAGAGAAGTACATCCAAGTGCGTAGAACTGGCTGAGGAATGCCAGTGAAGAGGGAAGACTACTTATACTAGTCTGGATGCTGCGTAAGGCAGTATCCGCAGTAGGTGCTGCATAAGGCAGAGGTGGGCAACATGTGCTGCATAAGGCAGTGTGGTAGTCAAGGGAATACGAGGCAATGCATTAGAGAGGTATTGCCAAGAAGAAGGAGAAGGTCCTTGTGGTTCTGAGGTGGAACAATGTTTA